>CM059189.1:9935822-9954364 GCA_030323885.1 Branchipolynoe longqiensis
TACAGCAAATTCACGAAATTCCCTGCTCGAAAATTGGGGCCCGTTCTCTGACACTACATGCCTTGGAATGCCGTACCTACTAAATGTTTGTTTTAGGGCCAAAATAACAGCTCCACTGGTCGTTTCTGCCAATTCAATTACTTCTGGGAATTTAGAGTAATAATCAACAATTATCATGTAATCCTTATCTCCAACATGAAACAAATCAACTCCGATTTTATTATATGGTATATCGGTTATAACATGGCTAATTAATGGTTCCTTAGCTGGCATATTTCGACACTCTTGACAAACAGTACACCGTGACACTTTGTCCTCTAACGCTCCCATTAAACCTGGCCAGAATACCGTGTCCCTCGCCAATTGTTTGCTTTTTATGATACCTAAGTGAGCCTCATGTAATTTTGTTAACATCTCTGATCGCATGGATTTAGGGATAATTATTTGTGAGCCTTTCAATAGAATCCCGTCGAACACAGTTATGTCATCCTTAAATCTAAAAAACATCTGAACATCTGAGTCGAGGGCATTTCCCTCCATAGGCCATCCATGTAGTGATAATTCAACAACTCTTTTTAATGTCGAATCCAACATTGTTTCCCGCTTAACGGCTTGGACCACGTCCAGATCAATCCCAATTGAGGCTATGGATAAATCCCGATCGTAAAGGTCGTTAGGGGTTATACTCGACGTGTGGGCTCTCGACAGTGTATCTGCAAAGAATAATTCAGTACCCTTCAAGTTTTGTACCTCAATATTGTAATTCTGCAGTCTCATACGCATTCGTTGCATCCTTGCCGAAAGGGAATGCACTGGTTTCATCATTATAGCCACTAAGGGTTTATGATCAGTTATTACTGTGATTTCGTTACCATAAATATAATCATGAAATTTGTGACAACCGAAACAAATGGCTAATAATTCCTTCTCTATTACTGCGTAACTAATTTGGGTGTTGTCTAGTGCTTTTGATGCCATTGCCACTGGTAACTTATTCTGGAACAAGGTAGCACCCAATCCAAATTTGGATGCATCGACTTGCAGAACAATATGTTCTCTACCATTGAAGTACCTTAACACCGGTGCATTAGTTAATAAATATTTCAATTTCTCAAAAGCTAATGCCTGGTGTGCTTCCCAATGCCAAGCCACATCTTTTTTCAAGACTTGTCTTAATGAACTCGTTATATGCGCCATGTTGGGGATGAATTTGTGTACATAACCCATCATCCCTAAGAAACGTTGTAATGCAGGTTTGTCTGAAGGGCTTGGCATGTCGACAATTGCCTGTATTCTATCTATATTAGGTTTTATGCCGTCCGACGTTATAACATGTCCTACATAGTTAACAACTGTCTTACATATTTTCGACTTTTTTGGGTTCAGTTTCAGGTTTACTTGATCAGCTCGCTTCAGAACAGCCTCCAGTCTTAAGTTATGTTCATCAATTGTTGCCCCGTGCACTAAAATATCATCCGTGATGACATGTACCCCAGGGAGATCCATCAGAATGCCATTCATCTCCTGGATGAAGATGTTCCCGGCTGTTTTGATCCCAAAAGGGAGTTGAGTAAACCTGAACCTGCCCCATGGGGTGTTGAATGTGCATAACTTAGAACTACCCTCGTCTAGTTCGATTTGCCAGTACCCGCTGTTTGCGTCGAGCACTGAAAAATATTTGGCACCATGTAACGTTGCTACTACCTCTTCTACAGTTCTTACTGGGTATGGACCCCGTAGTATAGCTTTATTTAACTTAGTAGGGTCGAGACAGATCCTTAATTTTCCAGGTTTACGGACTATTGTCACAGAATTAACCCAAAGGGTAGGCTCGTCCTGTTGTACTATGACTCCTAAGTCTAACATTCTTTTTAATTCCACTTTCACGTCATTCACAATGGCTAAAGGCACTCGACGTGGAGGGTCGATTACAGGGCATACATTATTAACAATGTGAATCTTAGCGTTATCTTTGATTAGCCCTAAACCCTGAAACACATGCGAATATTGTCTTACCAATTTGTTTGCGACAGTATCATCGTCGATCGCGTCGACGACATCCAAGCGTGCCAACAAGCCTAATTGGATACACGACTGCTTTCCCAGTATTGCGCACCCGGCATCCGTTACCTGAAATTAAATTGTGTGACCCTCGACATTAAGGGATACCTCCCCATGGGGGCGTATCCTGTGTCCACCATATGTCACTAAGTGACACACTGATGGAATCAGACACGCTGTACTTATCTTAGTGAACATCTTTAAGGGTAAAATATTCGCCTCTCATCCTGTATCCAATGTAAAATGGATATTCAGGCCATCGACACAAAAACTAGTGTACCACAAATCTTTGTCTTTACTGTCACTAGCACCTAGTGTGCCCACAAATAGGTCTCCATTCACATTATACTCGGAACTGTCCTCCTCCTGGTTATCGATGACGTCATCCTTCACGTCAATCTCGTAGATAGCCGCATTCCTCCCTGGAGCTTGTTGCATCCGGCACATCCTTACGAAATGTCCAATTTTGTCGACATCCTAGACATTCCTTCCCTCGAGCCGGTCATGTTCCTGTCGCGTGAGTATAGCCACATTGACTACACTTGTTACCCGCGCCTCGACTTGCTTGTTGCATTCGACCTCGACCGCTGGGCCGCTGTAACCAAGGAGACGTTCCTCCCGACGACCGTTGTCCCCGATTGTATCCCGTATTTACAGCGTCGACCTGATGTGATTCCCTCTGATTGACTTGTGTCGATTTGATTTCACTTAATCGACATAGTTGTATGCATTCCTCCAATTTGAGATCAGGCATCTGTAACAACCTGTTCCTCAAGGTATCATCTGTCACACCGCAACACATTTTAAAACATCCGGGGCTGAGATCGGACGGCGCCGGACGAGCCATGGATCAGGCCGGATCAGTGGGGGTCGGCACGGGCGACCCACGGACGAGCCACGGATTACCCCAGACCACCCCGGATGGCGGTCCGGGGCTCGTCCGGACCCTGATCCATCGACTTTCCACCGTCGGGCCGATGGTGGTAGTCCGACGTTGGTTTTCAATCCCTTTCCACTTTTGAGCCACCATTGGGCCACCGTCGGGCCGACGGTGGTGTCCCGATGTTAGGTTTCAATCCCTTTCCACTTTTGAGCCACCATCGGGCCACCGTCGGGCCTATGGCGGTAGCCCGCCGCTGGTTTGCATTCATTTTCTACATTCGAGCCACCGTCGGGCCACCGTCGGGCCTACGGTGGTGTTCCGAGGTTAGGTTTCAATCCCTTTCCACTTTTGAGCCACCATCGGGCCACCGTCGGGCCGACAGCGGTAGCCCACTGCTGGTTTGCATTGATTTTCCACATTCGAGCCACCGTCGGGCCACCATCGGACCACCGTCGGGCCGACGGTGGTGGGCCGCCATCGGCCCACCACCGTCAGGCCGATGGTGTTGATCCACGCATGCGCAGTTCGTTAAATATGTTTTCCAGCTCGAGTCGCCATCAGCACACGTGCGATAGTTGAGCAGCGTTCTTTTTCAACAAATAACTCCAGAAATCGGAGGAATTTTAAGGAATTATTTAACAGGTTTGTTTATTAATATGTTTAGATTATTTTGTAAAAGTTTTGTAATTTATTACGATGTATTAATGGAATTATTCGTGTTAATACGATTTGAACTACCTGGTACGGAATGTTGACGAAGGACCGCCATCTTGGTTTTTCCGAGAAGACACTGTCACTATAGTGTCAATACGTACAGGTATAATCTTTTTGGTAACGATGTTGTCTATAGCCGTGTTCACACGGGCGATGTAAATCGATTCGTAGAAATCGACTTGTATAGTTCGGCTTACATTTCGTGTGTGAATGGATGTCTGAGGCGGATTTAGGCGGATTCGATTCCTGTGATGCGGATACTGTAAACCAACTAGCAAGGTAGTTTACGTGAGGCGATTTCTGTGATGCGGATAATTTTGCCCGTGTGGACGCACTGAGGCGGATTAAGCACCTCACACGCATGCGCAGTCGATACCTTAGTTTGTTGACTTTCCGGTCGATCAAAAGCACATATTATATAATTTAATTAATGAAACCGCTATCTATGCACAGATATTTTTTTCATCATTTATTTTTAGGGTTTTACTGCCCAGCAGAAGTTTTGACCGTTCCAAACCAATACGATGCAGTAAATAGATATCTAGGTCGAATCCACTCTCTCGTGGTGACGTCGACTTGCTCATGTGCAGATTTTGATTTCCGGCCCAAGTACTGCCCGTGTGAACGGGCCGCTAGTTCGACTCACCTGATTCGATTTGTCTGATTCGCCTCACATTTTGCCCGTGTGAACACGGCTTAAATGTGTACCAAGCGATTTGTTTCTACGTGGTGTGGTTGTAGACATATTTCACTTTTTCTGTATTTAAAAACAAATAGCTTGGTACACATATAGAAAACATCTTAACCAAAAAGATTATATTAATTTTATAAGGTTTTCTATTAATTTGGAATAAATATATTGTGTCGGGTCTACGGCGGCAGCCACCATCAGGCCTACGGCGGCAACCGCCGTCGGGCCTATGGCGGCAGCCGCCGTCGGGCCTACGGCGGCAGCCACCGTCGAGGCGACGGTGGGGGGTTGGACAAAACAACGTCGGCCCGACGACGCTTTCCACCGTTGGCCCGACGGAGAGGCCGCCGTCGGGCCGCGGTCGGGCCGATGGCTGTGTCCATCTGGGAAGTAACCCACCTCCTAGCTGGGGTTGGCTACGAGCGATGACGTCACATTTGCGCTGGTACCGTCCTGCAGGATAACAGCTACCAGTACCAGTCATACATGTTTTTTTTAAAGAATAACTTAGATTAATGAAATGGAAATATAGATAAACTAGGCCATCATAAAATACTTTAAATCCTATTTTGCTGTAGTTTTATCGATTATTAAAAAAAAAAAAAAGTGTCCACCCGAGCGCGGAGAAGCGTATTCGATTATTCGACCCGAGTCTGAGAACGGGTGAAGAGAGCGATGAAAGGAGGAGACCCAACCAGCTATGGGTCGAATTACAAGCTCTTATCTTCATTGAGCGTACATTTTCACAGTAATTCTCGCATTCTTTACGCTATTGATATGGTGTGATTTAAACATAGGCGGAAGGAAGGAAGGATTGTAAATTTCAAACACTTTAATCGGTGTTACACATATATAGAATTTGTAATTATGTCTGAATACGAAACAACTACTACTACAACTGATTTCAGAGGAGGTCAACAAATATTTGGGTTCCAGTACCAAACGTGAGGGGGGTGGCACATCATTTTCAATTGATTAAATAAATATTAGTATAATAACATATGAAGAGTTCAGGTGCAAAATCCTGTAGGGACCAAACCAAAAATTGAGATAAACATTGGAATCAAACATTCAACAAGGTCATTTTTTACATTCCTATTTTTTTGTTCATTGCTGCCTAATCATTACATCACAAGGAAAGTGGAATTATTGAGAATTAAAGTTACCTCCTTATAAAAATCTGTTATTTTAATAACAATTTTGGATTGGTGACGACGGAGTTTTGCACCTGAACTCTTCCTATATACATAACATAAAGTACCATTTCCCAAGTTTAGCATGTTCCAGGTAGTGTAGCTCGTTGAGGTGAAGGAACATCGTCGTCAATGGGTTAAATTCATATTAGTATAATGACATATTTATATATATGTAAAGTACCGTATACAAAGTTGAGCATGTCCTGCTCATGCTCCAGGTACGGAGGGATTAACGTCATCGTCAATGGGTTAAATTCATCTTAGTATAATGACATATATATGTAATGTAATGTACCATCTACAAAGTTGAGTACTTCCTACCCGTTCTTTAGGCAGTGTCGGTCTATGAGTGTGATGGACATTGTCTTCAATGGGTTAAATTCATATTAGTATAATGACATATATATACATAACGTAAAGTGTTGTCTACAAAGTTGAGCATGTCCTGCTCATGCTCCAGGTGGTGAGGGATGGTACATCATCTTCAATGGGTTAAATTCATATTAGTATAATAACATATATATGTAATGTAAAGTACTGTCTACAAAGTTGAGTGCGTCCTACCCATGCTTTGTGTAGTGTGGGTCTAGGAGCCTGTTGGAAATCGTCTTCAATGGGTTAAATTCAGATTAGTATAACGACACATAACGTAAAATAAAGTACCGGCCACAAAGTTGAGCACGGCCTGCCCTTGTTTCAGATAGTGTTGGTGTATCAGGGAGTGGCGCATTGTCTTCAATGTGTCAAATTCATATTAGTATAATGATATAATATATATGTAACGTAAAATACCGTCTAGAAAGTTGAGCACATCTTGCTCATGATCCAGGTAGTGCGGAATGGCACGCCATCTTCACTGGGTTAAATTCATATTAGTATAATGACATATAATGACATATATATACACATAAGTTGAGCATGTCCTGCTCATGCTCCAGGTAGTGAGGGATGGTACATCATCTTCAATGGGTTAAATTCATATTAGTATAATGATATAATATATACATAACATAAAATATTGTCAAGTTGAGCATGTCTTGCTCGTGAACCAGATAGTGTGGACTGGTATGCCATCTTCAATGGGTTAAATTCATATTAGTATGACATATATATATGTAATGCAAAGTACCGTCTACAAAGTTGAGCACATCCTGTTTGTGCTCCAGGTAGTGTGGGTCGATGAGCGGGTATTGTCTCCCATCCCGGGATGCCAGTCGCACAGTGCCTCGACTTTTGCTCACAATCAAAAATGGCATCACAGTAAAGCAGGGTTGCGTAATGTTGTATACGTCAGCGGCATCCTGAAATGGTCAGGCACAGCAAATTCTGTTAGTGCTTTTTTGCTTCATGTTTGTGGATGTCACATTATCCCGATACTGAGCTAACAAGTCCTTGTCCTATTCTAGTTGCGTCAGGCTATGTAGCGATAATTATCAGTTTTGTAAGTCATTGGTTTAACTCGACTTGGACTCGAACTCCCGACCTTCCGCGCGGGAAGTCTGCGCTCTACCGATTTGGCCATCGCGTCCAGAAACATATAAATGTTCCTACCAAGTGGTCGATTTAGGGAGGTGATTGTAATATATGCGTAGTAGACATCCAGGCACCTGTGGAGAACAAAGGATATGTTAATGAGATGACCTCATAGACAAAGTGTGCCGGCAGTTCAGGGCCCTGGGCGGTGAATAAAGCATTCAGTATCCAGAAGTCAAAGTGTTCAGACGTTGTACTTTTACATGGTGTCAGATGAGGAAGAATGCCGCCCGCTAATACACTGCCGGGTCTCAGGCCACCAGGACAACTCATCCTCTGCAACAACGAATCGAACTGGAAAACATGGATCAGAGCATATGATATATATGCCACTGCTGCAGGTGTTGTTATGAAGACAGAATGAGTGCAATGCTGCATCTTTCTTCATGTTGCCGGCGAGGAAGCGCAAAAGGTGAGAAAGCGAATATGTCCATCGCGCTCGCTGATCGAGATAAAATCGGACCGCTCACCGACGCATTTCAGGCCTATTGTACAGGTAAAAGCAACTTAATAATAATACGCTACCAGTTTAATTCTCATAACCAGGCTACTGAGAATATGTCTACGTATATTACTGCGCTAAGAGACAGAGTGAAAGACTGTGAGTATGGATCGGTGGAGGAGTCGCTGTTGCGCGATCGGTTGGTGGCTGACGTAAAGAACATGAATTTTCTAAATAGATATGCCACTGCACAAACCGGTCCACCGGTGGTTCGTCCGTCTGTGCCACCATCTTGGAAGTCGCAATCTTGGAAAGCTGGCAGCACCGGTGCAGGCGAGTTAAAAATTCAATGTCTGAACTGTGGGTATGAATATCGCCGTGGAGTCTGCCCAGCGAAAGGCAAGGCTTGCATTGTCTGCAGGAAGATCGGGCACTTCGGGAAGGTCTGCCGGAGCAGACTTGGCAGAGTTAAAGAAGTAACTGTGGAAGAGCCCGACCCTCACAACATAGAGCAAGACCCAGATCCGGCGGAAGTCAATGTGTTGATGACGGATCTGTTTGTTGGGACCGTCGACCATGGCACAGACAAGGAGGAGAAACTCTGGTATGCGACCGTTTGAGTGAACTGTCATCCAGTCAAATTTAAGCTCGACACCGTATTGGAGGCGAACATTCTGCCAAGGAACATCTTTGACAGAGTTGCGCCGGGGCGACTGACGAACACCTGTTGTTCGCTTCCGACATTTTCGGGGCATCGGATCACCCCGGACGGTGAGGCAGCACTTCGGATGGACGACAAAGACTTCACGTTCCAAGTGGTACAGAACTGTCAACCGATTCTCAGTAAACAGGCTTGTGTTGTGTTGAACTTGTTGGTGCGGGTCGGCGAGGTGCATTCCAGTATGCCGACGAACATTTCCATGCCGGCCGACAGCCACAGTTCGCAAGCCGAACATCTGGTAAGCAAATACAAAGATGTTTTTCAAGGTCTAGGTCTCATAAAATCAAATGCTGTCATTCATGTTGATAGATCTCTACAACCTGTTGTTGACCCGCCGAGGAGGATTCCATATGCAATTCAGGACAGAGTTCACAATGAACTGAAGCGTATGGTGGAAATGGGTGTTATTGTCGAGCAAGATGAACCCACTGAATAGGTTAATTCTATAACTATCGTAAAAAAAATGAATAAGATAAGGATCTGTCTGGATCTGACTAAGTTGAACAAAGCTATAAAGAGAGGGCCTTTTCCGACCAAAACCATTGATGAAATTATAGCTAAGACAGCTAATGCAAAGTATTTCTCAGTGTCAGATGCTATGACAGGATCTTGGCAGATCGAGTTGGACTATGAAAGTTCATTGTTATGCACATTTAGGTACAGGTACACCCGTCTGCCTTTTGGCATCAAAACAGCCGGTGACATTTTTATTCAGGAAATGCACTGTGTCATGGGCGATTTACCCGGTATCGGTATAGTCACGGATGACATTTTGGTATTTGGGTTAACCGTGTAGGAGCATAACCACAGGCTCAAAGCAGTGTTGGTCCGAGCTAGGTCAGTGAATCTCAAATTAAACGAGTCAAAATCTTTGCTATGCAAAACTACAGTAAAGTATGTAGGTCATCAACTTACCAACAAGGTGTGAAGCCAGATCCAGACAGAATACAAGCGATTGTAGACATGCCAGAGCTGCGTGACAAGCAAGGCATGCAGCAATTTCTAGGCATGGTTGGGTATGTGCACAAGTTCATCCCTAACATGTCCGAGATTGCCAAACCACTGCGCATGCTCCTCGCTAATGATGTCGCCTGGCACTGGCAGAGCGAACAACAAGCTGCATATGACAAGCTCAAAGAAAAGTTGAAAACTGCTCCTGTGTTAGCGTACTATGATGTTGAAAAGCCCATTGTTGTGCAGGTAGACACTTGTCAGTCAGGGTTAGGAGCTGTATTAATGCAGGGAGACAAACTGATCGCACTTGCGACTCAGCGCAGTGTGGGTATGCCACGATTGAAAAAGAAATGCTAGCCATATGTTTCTGATGCCAGAGGTTTCATGATTATATCTTTGGTAAGGAAGTGCAAATTCAAATGGATTACAAACCATTGGTGGTGATAATGCAGAAACCCATTCATAAACTGTCGGCAGAAGAATGCGAATGCATTTGCAAAATTACAATGTCAAGTTGTGTCATGTTAAGGGTTCTCTAATGTTCTTTGCAGACACGTTGTCCCGAGCACACACTGCTAATATAGGTCATGCTGATCTATTTGACGACAGGCTCAGCGTTGCTGCAGTGGATATGCAATCATCCAGTCTGTTAAGTAAAATTGTCTGAGAGTATGAAGCTGATGTGTCCATGTCCATGTTGATAACGCACATTGAAAGTGGTTGGGACGCCAAAACGCATCCAGACACCCCCATGTCTAAGACAGTACATTCTGTATAAACACGAGCTAACCGTAGAAAACAATTTAGTTATGAAAGGTGGTACCTCCAAAGCTCCGCGGTGAAATGATTGAGGCGTTGCATGAGACGCACTTGGGGATAACTAAGTCCAAGCAGTTGGCGCATGATTGTATGTTCTGGCCTAACATAAACAAGCAAATCAAGGAAAAAGTCAGTCGATATGACACATGCCAGAATAATCGTAAAAGTTTGCACAACAAACCTTTGGTGAACCTCAATAGTATGTCAACCCTACGAGAAGATAGGAGCAGATTTATTTGAAATAAGTCATGAAAATTACCTAATAACTGTAAATTATTACACTAAATATCCTGAGGTAATGTTGTTGAAGGATACAGCATCTGCGACAGTCATTGAGGCTATGAGGGATAACTTTGCGAGGCATGGTATTCCGAGCCAGGTGATTTCGGACAAGGGTCCACAGTTTAAGAGCCACGAGTATAAAGAATTTGCAAACCATTATGGGTTTACGGCCACGTATTCGAGTCCGCAATACCCCCGAAGTAACAGCTAAGTTGAAAGATTTGTACAAACAGTAAAGAACATGTTCAAAAAATGCTTAGAGACAAAGACAGATTTTCAGTTAGCTTTGTTAAATTACAGAAACACTCCGTTGCCCGTCTTGAATGCATCTCCAGCTCAGCTGCTCATGGGCAGAAGGCTGAAGGGTAGATTGCCTATGACAGAGGAGAATTTAATGCCCGAAACACAGAACCCCAAAACTACACAGACGGAGAAACGACAGAAAGGTCAGAAAATCTTTCACGACAAGAAATGCGGTAAAGCGCACAAGCCGATGAAAACTGGTGACAAAGTTAAATATAAGAATCATGCAGGAGAGTGGAAGAAAGGGGTTGTGATAGGGCGTACAGGTGTGTCAGGTAGAGAATATCAGATTTTGAACGAGTCAGGAAATATGTTATATAGGAACAGGGTGCAGATAATAAGGGCGCCAGAGTGGAGGCAGCCCGAACTAGTCGGGCAGGCACAAAGTATGCCGACATCGCAGTCAAATGTAAACAATGCAGCTAATCTAAGTAGGTCAGGTCGGTTGATTAGACCGGCAGACAGGCTAGACCTATAAGTAGTCAGTTGCAAGCTATAGTCACACGCAAACACATGTGCATGTAGGCTAAGTATTGTTGGATTTCAGGGTTGTTGTATTTATGTATATTAGGTCAAACTGGACAATGAGTCATACTGGAGGCTAAGCAGCCGGACATTTCAAAGGACTTCAGCGTCATAGTGCACTCAGACATTTGGGAAACATGTGGTTAAAGTTAAGTACCTGAGATGTTTTATTGTATTGTTGTATGCTAAACATGTAAGTTTGATATGACTATGGTGATTTTGAAACATTTCATGTTTCAGAAATACTTTGAGGGGGGGATGTAATATATGCGTAGTAGACATCCAGCCATGTGTGGAGAACAAAGGATATGTTAATGAGATGACATCATAAGCCGTGTTCACACGGGCAATGTAAATCGATTCGTAGAAAGCGACTTGTATAGTTCGGGTTACATTTCGGGTGTGAACGCGCGGCTGAGGCGGTTTAAGGCTGATTCGATTCCTGTGATCTGGATACTGTAAACCACCTATCGAGGTAGTGTACGTGAGTCGATTTCTGTGAATCGATTTATTTTGCCTGTGTGAACGCAACCAACTTACTTGAGGCGGATTAAGGACGTCACACAATATAATATAATTTGGTCTATGAACCTGCTAGAGGTGCACATATATTTTTTTCATCATTTATTTTTAGGGTTTCACTGCCCAGCAGAAGTTTTGACCGTTCCAAACCAATACGATTCAGTCAATACATATCTAGGTCGAACCCACACTCTCTCGTGCCGACGTCGACGAACCCAAAATGGCGCTGGTTAGTCCATACTTGCTCATGCGCAGATATCCACTTCCGCCTTAAACCGATTCAAAGCACTGCCCGTGTGAACACAAAACACTTTCAAACTAAATCGAATCATATGATTCGCCTTGTCTGATTCGCTTTACATTTTGCCCGTCTGAACACGGCTATAGACAAAGCGTGCCGGCGGTTCAGGGCCCTGGGCGGTGAATAAAGCATTTAGTATCCAGAAGTCAAAGTGTTCAGACGTTGTACTTTTACAGTGATCGGTGTAGGGAGTTTAAATATCCTTACAATGGTGTTGTTGGGACCCAAATAAAGCGATCGATATAGGGGAGTGGTCGATCTGTGGAGGTGGTCGATTGGAGAGGTTTTACTGTATATACTATTCAAAAGGCTCAGCATGATTTGAAATCGATCGTATATCTCAAGCTAAACAAAAGCGTCAACAGAGGAAAATTGTCTCCATCCACCACTCTTCGACTGCAGCTACACACACATGTCAAACGTGTCACAACACATTCTGAGCACAAATTGGACTCATCAGTCATCGACGAGTTCACAACAAATGATGAGCTGCTGTCGTCACATCGCCATCGATAGACAACCAAGAAGAAGATGATATATAATATATCGATATTTATTATTCATAGAACTTTCAGAACACACACCCACCTTTCTGTTGATGTTCATCTGGTCAGTCAATTTGAATTTCTCCGCTGAGCCAGACGCGAGGCAGGAACTTAATAAAACCAGCTGAACCACAGGCGGTTCGGTGTCCGGATCCTGGTACTTGGTGTGTGAAAATAGAACCACCTCGCTCACCATTTGTGTCATGTGACCTGTAAACCAACACAGAACGTCACCTCCAGGATACAAACATGGGTGGTCAATGGTCTCCACAGTATTCAGGAAAGAAGATGATGGCAATTGGTAGAGCTGGTGGAAACATTTGTCTTTTTTGGTACATTAGTTGTTGAAGCAGGGGAAATTTCAATCGTGTACGATTGGTCTTCCTCATTCCACTGCTCCTTGCTCTATTATAATAATGCCGAGCGCCTGGCTAGGAAGCAACAAGTATCAATTTTTAAATCATTGGTTTTACTTGACGGTGACCAGGGTTCGAACCCACGATCTACCAAAACGGGAGACAGGCGATCTAACTCATTCATCCAGTCTGCTATTATATGCAGTATTAGATAAAAGATGGTTGGTTGTTGGGGGTTTACGTCCTGGTATGACCTTAGATGTTAGTAGGACGTAAAGCAACAACAGCCAACCAATCTAAGGTCATATGTGACATGTGATGCACACAGCATTGAGATATGTAACACTATGTGCTAATGGAATCTCAGCTTTAGTAGCTGTCGTAGCCTGCACTAACCCCTCAGGCAAGGAGCCCCATAAGCAGGTATGAGTCGATAGGGTGATTGCATTGTGGGACCCTAGGTACTGTAATAGCAAAGACCCTATAAAACTAAGACAGCTCACTCCCTATCTTTCCCATGGTAATGTAAATTTCGCAATGCCACCTTGTGGTGGGTTTGATCAGCCCGGCTGCTGGTTGGTGTTTCACATGTAAACACATACAATTTTATTATACATGAGATAGGTAAGTATGAATACACATCAATATGAAATTGCTATGAACAAATACAAATCATCATCAGCATCATCATCGCCATCATCACACATCTGTCACATTCATATATACATTTATACATATAATATAGCAACTGTTTAACCAAGAGAACAGCCAGCGCACCAAGTGGTGGGTTGATCATTTTGATTACATAGTACAGGCTGAGTATTACCCCAGTCACATGAGGCCTGCGTTCGCTTACGATCGATTCGTGATGTCCAAACGTCCTCATTGCGCCCTCCTTGCTTAAGTGCTGCGCCGCGAGGACGCCAACCTCCCGGCATCCATTTCGGAAATGTTCCGGCGGTGCCATTCCAAACTGGTTGGTGCCCTGGCGCCCTCCTGGTGGCGACCTGGCACTGAGCTCTTGATTGGCGAGTGCTGGCGACCTGGCGCTGATCTGGCAGCGACCTGGCGGCGCCAAACATATGCAATGCCGCACTCACCGTGTGGTCGGCACCAGGGCGCTGACTCGACGCCGCCCTGGTGCCGACCCGGAGCTGACCCAGCGCTGCCCTGGTGCCGCCCTGATACTGATCTGGCAACAACCTGGCGCCGACCACATATTTGAATCAATGTATCGAGTGTGACGCTGGGAGGTTGGCGTACTTTTGACCGTCAGGAGGTTGGCGGCGAACGCTGGCTCTCGTGTGACTGTCGTATGAGCCGTCTTAGTGTTATAGGGTCTTTGGTAATGGTTAGCATGCTCAGCAGGCTAGCCTTGGAATAACAAGAAGTGTGGTTTCGAATGCTGCTGGAGATGCAATATTTCCCATTTTCATCACATCCACAACACTAGGCTGCCATGACCAGGACCGTTTACAAGTTATGCTATATATGCACTATGATCGTTGAACATACCCTGTATATGTAAGTGCACTTGCCTGTATGTACGTAATTGTAAGTATTACACAACTTATGGATGTCAACCATTTAAAAGACTTACAAATCCAGGGAGACGAGTATAGTAGTCTGCACTAACCTCTCAGGCAAGGAACCAGATAGACAGGTAGGTGTGGATAGGGTGATGGCATCAGGGAGCCTAGGTAGTGTAATGGGTAGCATGCTAGCCTCGTATATGACAAGAAGTGTGGGTTCGAATCCTGCTTTAGTCGCAATATTTCCCACTTTCATTATCCCCATGACAATACCTATAGAATGAATGTGCAAGTATGAGTTTGACTGGAATGCTAATTATACCGAATGTGTTCTGAATGGTTCCAGTTGTGGACTGGTCTATTAATTATCTAATTCTGTTTGGTCATCAGTTCCTTCTATGAGACAGTTGGGGAGGGGAGAATTGGGGGTGTGTGGGGAGGAGTGATTGGGGACCTGGAAAAAAACAAAAGAAGAGGGGGTGGACTTGGAAGTGGAGGTCTTTCTTTCTAAGGGAATGGAACCATAGTAAGTGTTTCATGGGAGAGGGAATTGAAAATTACCTAAATTAGTGTGGTGTCCTTTATATATCTCCCTTAACACGCTTTAGACCCAGACATGCTTCCCTGTCCAAAACGGTATATTTAGCTAGTTGACGGAGGGGACACAGTGAAAACTGTCTCCAGCAGGAACACTATCCAGACACACTCACCCATCACCAATCCCACACCCATGTATACTAATTATAAACCCCACGCTCTCATTACCTACATACAGTAAAACCTCTCTAACTGACCACCTGCACAGAACGACCACTCCCCGATATCGATTGCTTTATTTGGGTCCTAAATGATCGCCCATACTATACCAATTATAACGATAACAAAATTTCCCTAAACCGATCACCTCCCTAAATGGACCATTCAAAGTCGATCTCATGGTTGGTCGATTTAGAGAGGTTTTACTGGACTTCCCATTTTCATCGCCTCCATGACAGTAGCCGTCCCTGTCCCGGTGAGCTTCCATTGCAGGTACTCCCAGGTGGGGTTTTGCTCCACGGTCTGGTGGTTGAATGTGTGGCGCTCCTTGATGGTGAACATGGGCAACAGCAGGTACATGTGGTCCTGGTGGTTGTCTCCCACAGGAAGGTCAGCCACCAGGGGAATCTGACAGCATCAGCAAGGGCACAAGATCACGTGAACAGGGCAAGTGGGAGTCGCTTGGAATGCTTTATTGTCAATATTAAATGGGTCAAACAGAAAGGCATACCTTGTAGGTTGGCTATCTAGATCTAGTAGGTGTCACTTGGAAGGATTTATTGTCTATATTAAATGGGTCAAACAGGGAGCCATACCTTGTAGGTTGGCTATCTAGATCTAGTAGGTGTCACTTGGAAGGCCTTATTGTCAATATTGAATGGGTCAAACAGAAAGGCATACCTTGTAGGTTGGCTATCTAGATCTAGTAGGTGTCACTTGGAAGGATTTATTATCGATATTAAATGGATCAAACAGAAAGTCATTCCTTGTAAGTATCTAGGCTTAGTAGATGTGATTTAGAAGGCTTTATTGTCAATATTTAATGGATCACACAGAAAGTCATTCTTTGTAGGTATCTAGGTCTGGTAGGCATCATTTGAAAGGCTTTATTGTCAACATTAAATGGATCAAACAGAGAGGCATACCTTGTAGGTTGGCTATCTAGGTCTAGTAGGTGTGATTTGGAAGATTTTATTGTTTATATTAAATTGGTCAAACATAGAGGCATACTTTGTAGGTTGGCTATCTATATCTAGTAGGTGTGATTTGGAAGGCTTTCTTGTCAATATTAAATGGATCAAACAGAAAGTCATTCCTTGTAGGTATCTAGGTCTACTTGGTATGACTTATAAGGTTTTATTAAATGTCTAATGGAATCTAACAGAAAGTCACACTTTGTAGGTATCTAAATCTAGTAGGTGTGACATAAATGTTTATAGGAATCTAACCAGATGTGATGGCCGAATGAGTTGAGCATCTGCCTCCCATTCTGATAGGTCTTGGATTTTTAACCTCCCAGGTCCGAACCCTGGCCAATTCAAACCAATGACGTAAAAATTGATACTTGTCACTACCTAGCCTGGAGCTCTGCATTACTACTAGGATAGGGCAAGGAGCAGTGGAATGAGGAAGATCAATTGTACACGATTGAAATTTCCCCTGCTTAATCAACTAATTCAATTCAATTCAATACTTTATTTGAGACTCCGCATTATGGTAGTTACATAAATTGGTCCATAGTTGGTACATATAAAAATAAATGTGAATAACATAGAAGTAATAGTATGAATACTACAATACTAACCATTATCAAAATGTCGGTCTACATACAGTAGTTTGTACCAATGCCTCCATATAGGAGATGTAAATCTGAGATCACTCTCTCCTATTTTTACAAGTCCCTGTATTATAGAATTTTCTTACTTGTCAAGTCTAGGAATAAATTTGAATATTAGATTCCTGATAATATCCTGGAAGTCAGGTACATCAATATTGGCAAATAGCTGACTAGCAGTGTGATACCTAGGTAGACGGAATAATAACCTCATAATGTCATTATATTTTAGTAGTCCAGACATGAGCTCCACTAAGATACGGTGGCAGCAAGGACTGCTTGCTCCGTCACTGTCGCAGTTTACAGCGATAGGTGTGCGGCTAGCGTAACCTCCCCCACATGTGTAGATCTAGTAGATCTAACCTAGAAGACCTTATTCAATGTCTAAAGGAATCTAACAGAAAGTCATACCTTGTAGGTGTCTCCATCTAAAGAAATGAGGATTGAATACACTAGTATCTAAGTTGGATATGAAAGAACAAATTTACACTCAACCAGCGTTGTAGAAGGTTGTGGGGGGAGAGTGTTGCGGTCAGTTGCTCCTGCTGTGTTGTTTGTTAATAGCAGGCACTCTCCCTCCACATATTCGGTTGCATAGACAGGACAAATTAGGCAACGGTGTGCTTGGAGAGCATTTGTCGAGGTACAGCTTCACTCCCCTAGCAGCCTATATCGAATCCCTTTACACTGCAATACAAGTGCAGTAGTCTGCACTGACCTCTCAGGCAAGGAGCCACATAGACAGGTGGGCGGAGACAAGGTGATGACATCAGGGAGCCTAGCTGGTGTAATGGTTAACACACTAGCCCGGAATGCAAGAGGTGTGGGTTCGGATCCTGCTCTAGGTGCAATATTTGGCATTTTCCTCACCCCCTCAACAAATGACCTCATATCCCGACCTCACAAAGTGACAGCGTAAACTGAGTATCTCCACTAACACTAGCGCATGATGTAATGTAGGTATAGGGCGGGAGGCGACAGTAATGCCGATTCCCAAACATGGTAAAGAAAAGAGTGAAGCCAAGAACTATCGTCCCATAGCCCTCACAAGCTGCATCTGTAAAACCATGGAGCACATGGTAAACAACTGCCTCGTCTGGCTACTGGAGTCAGGACACCACCTGTCCAACCTTCAATGTGGCTTCAGACGGGGCCGCAGCACCCTCGACCATTTGGTGCGCTTGGAGACCTTCATAAGAGATGCTTTCCTTAAGAAGGACCACGTTGTGGCTGTCTTTTTCTACCTCGAAAAAGCCTATGACACAACGTGGCAGCATGGCATCATGGAGGATCTCTATGCGATTGGCCTTTGTGGCCACCTGCCAATTTTCATCAGGAACTTTCTAGCCTTCAGGCATTTCCGCGTCTGTGTCAAGACTACCTATTCCAGCCTACACTCACAGGAACTAGGAGTACCTCAAGGCAGCATACTGGCCGTGACCCTTTTCGAGGTCAAGGTCAATGGTATTGCTGCTGCTCTAAAGTGGGGGGTCTCCTGTAGTCTTTTCGTGGATGACTTTGTTTTGTATTACAGCAGTGCTAACATGAATGTCATAGAGAGACAGCTACAACTAAGCATAAAAGGGACTGAACCACCTCATATAGTTGACTAAATAAATTCTATGAATTATTAATAAAACTTTTCTTTTTCGATGGGAATTTGTTTCCCTTGACCACAGATATATGATTGTGACCTTTCTAATTTAATGAGTGTATATTGGCACATAATTGATTGTCTGCTTTTACATGTAAAAGCGATGGTTTGAACAAAAAACAAACAATTCTCGGCGT
>CM059189.1:9954864-10102056 GCA_030323885.1 Branchipolynoe longqiensis
AATTAAATAAAGAAATATACACGTACAGTATTATAAAACAAATACAAAGAAAATGCTACCGAAACTCACCTAAATTCTATAATAAACCGTCAATAGTCACTACTAACCATTCTCGGTAGTCTCTCAAGTCGTGGTCGCCATTTTGTAAACGTGCCGGCTGGTGGTGTGGGTGGTGTGAGACAGGTCAAGTGAAAGCACTACAGGTAATGAAGGAAACAGAGTAGGAAATGAAAGGTAAGAGAATGACACTCCTCAGTTTATTGCTTATATAGTCTTACAAGATCCAAGATGGCCGTGGTCACATGAGGTGATCCCTCAATCAACATAATGCAGTGGTCACATGACTCAATCCTCCAATAGGAATACAATGCAGTGGTCAATGATCATAACAATGCCATGTGGGGGGGAGGGGGCATGTGAGGTGACCCTTCCAAAGACTGTTCCTAGCCAGGCTTGGAAGTGACACTCCCTCTCAAGGACTATTCAATATACAAGTTCTATACTCAATGAATAATAGTTCACCAATTCCACACATATCCCTCATATGCCTTTGGGTTTTTATAGTTTAACATTTATCATTATATAGACAGTTTGTAATTTATTATAGTAACTTCACCTCGGTTGACATGTATTATATCGGACAATTTTACAACGGGGTATGTGTTTGTCCAAAGCGTGGTGGGGTTAGTTAAATATGATCGCATTGAATAGATTTGGGCCTAATATATTGCTGCCGATGCGGCGCCGTTGTGGCAGTATGCATATCGACGTCGCTGCGGTGGCGGCGGTTTGTTTAGTTTACATTCGCCGATTTGACAATATGAATTACACCGCCAATGCGGCGGCAGCGTTAATAACGGTTTGATTTTAGGGTTAATTCGATTAAATTTCACTTATTGCGGATGTAATTCTGTTAAATATGATCGCATTGAATAGATTTGGGAATAATCGGTCCCTAACATCGACGTTAACCATCCTATGGCTTGGGGTTAGTGCAGGCGACTTTAAGCTCGCAGTGTTTGTCTAATGCCGACACATACATACAGAGTTATCGCTGCTAACCCGGTAAACCCGCCGAAAACCAGCTTCACAGCGCTAACCCCGACACATACATATGGCCCCAGGAAACCAGACGGGATGACCGAAAGAGTGGAGTGTCTGTCTCCCACTTTTGTATATCGTTGGATTCAAACCCTGGTTGAGTCAAATCAATGAATTAAAAATTGATACTTGCATGTTGCTTCCATGTCTGGCGCTCGACGTTCTTAGGATATGGCAAGGATAGGTCTGCGCACTGTCAGGATAATGTGACTGAGTGGGATATTAGGTCATGGTGCTGGCAGTCTGGTCTCCCAGTGGGGATGCGCTATTAATTTGCCATGAGTGCACAGTCACAAGTCGGTACCCGTCCTGATATGACATTAGATGTTGCCAGGACATAAAACTCCAACAACCGACACAGCAGGACACCATCAGCTGAAACCCCGCCTGCATTGTTCATGTTGCTTAACATGGATAATTTAACACGCGGGTCAGATGGCATTCTGTCACTAAGGACACACAAGGTGCCCCCAACAGAGTTAGAACCGAACTGTACCAATGGCCGCCGATCGATGCGCCACCTAGCGTTAACAAATTCAAATATCGAAACGACTAGCTGAGACGTTCTCACTTCGTCCGTAGATTTAAAAAAGACAACACTGATTTCTATAAGCTCCTTAATTTGCCATCCCACCCACCCCAGCTTTTAAGGTTAAACGGGAAGGGTTAAGTGTCTTCGAGCCATGATACCTAATGGCCCTGTCACACTACGACGTAATGCGCCAGCATGGGGACAATGTGAAAATAAGTTTAACACGTCAAACTTCTTGGCGTAAAATGCAAATATGGGCCGAAGTTGGACGTCAATGCCGCATAGCTGACGTGAGTGTAACGTCGGTAAAGCATAGTGATAACGTGGTTCAACGAGAGAGGACAAAGGAATTACGCTCACGGTACGTTATATACGTTATTCGATCGCCAGAACTACGTGTCATGCGTTACATACATCATGACATGGTGGAGAAACGCTAAACATATGTTGGACGTACGTTAGGCGTACGTTATCCATACATTGTCATTATGCGGACTGTACATTCCCACTGCCTTTGAAGTAGGTCAACGTAGTGCAACGTAGTGAGCTGCGTTTGACTAATGTATGTCTAACGTACATCAACATATGCCTAACGCATACATAACGTACGGCGAACGTAAAATCCTTACGTTGTCGTACGTTGAACATGTCCAAAACCTCGATGCGCGCTGTCAGTAACTCGACGTATCTCGGCGTAATTTTACGTCTGCCTAACATAAGCATGACGTAACCCGCCGTACCTCAACGTAATGACGAAACGTCACTTACGTCAGCATACGTTGGCTCGTTACATCGTAGTGTGACAGGGGTATTACTGACTGATAATTTGTGACATAACTGAAAAATAAATGCCACCTTATATGTACTTGTCTGTCTCGCATGTTTTAATTAATGTAGTATTCCCACCGCAGTGATGTCTGCGCATGTATACATGTGTGTGTGTATATGTTTGGTTGTTTGTTGTAGTTTTACATCCTGGCAACATCTAAAGTCATATCACGACGCGAACCGACTTGTGACAGTGCACACTCATGGCGACTTTATAGTGTTGCACCACTGGGAGACCAGGCCACTGACACCATGACCTCATATCCCACTCAGTCACATTATCCTGACACTGAGGTAACCAGTCCTTGCCCTATCCTATTAAGACCGTGCATCAAGCTAGGAAGCGACAAGTATCAATTTTGTAAGTCATTGGTTTAATTCGAATGGGAATCGAACTCCCGACCTTCTGCTTGGGAAGCCTACGCTCTACCGATTCGACCACCGCGTCCGGTGTTTATGCTTGCTCTATTGTGCATTATCGGGATATAAACAATGCACAATTCCCCTCTCAGTTTCCTCCACAGTTAGCTCACCGATACACGCCATCGAATTGCAAGAGCGCTGGCCTCGCATGCGGGAGGTCGGGAAGTCCCGGTCGAGTCAAACCAATGACTTTAAAATCGATACTTGTCGCTTCCTAGCCTGGCGCTTGGCATTAATAGGATAGGTCAAGGACTGGTTAGCTCCATGTCAGGATAATATGAATGAGTGGGGGTGAGTACCAGGTCATGGTGCTTGCAGCCTGATTTCCCAGTGGGACAGCACTATAAAGTCACCATGAGTGTGCAATGTCACAAGTCAGTACCCGTTCTGATATGACCTTAGATGTTGCTAGGATGTAAAACAACAAAAAAACCATCGCTATATTATGTATTATTGGCTATAGTTCCCACTTTCTCCACTGTGGCACCACTTGTGAAAGGGAATTGAACCAAACTATCAGCACTGCAACCAGGAATTTTAACAAGCCTATTGGTTGCTCTATGTGGGTCTAAGTATACACAGATATATGTAGAACAGAATCGCAAAGCTCAGGCTTTTCTCTAATTAACTATTAGCCATGTTACCCAAGGCGTGCGAGAATATCCAAGGGCTTCCCTGGTAAATAATGTATCATTGGCATTAGCACCACTAATCACACGACAAGATGGCTGAATCAGTAAAGGCCCAGTCACACTATACCAGACTGGGGAACCGGACACTGTCCAGTGAAATACCACAATGTCCGGTACCCATCCGGCGGTGTCCGGTACAAGTTTTGAACATGCACTAACCTTGAACCGGACACCACCGGACTGAAGTGTACGGTTGGTCTCCGTTTTAAGTCCGTTTCGTCCGGTTCATGTCCGTTAATCCTCCGTTAGGTGTCCATTTTGTATCCTGAAGAGTCAGTTGACGGTGCTGCGTGAATTTGGTCCTTCAGTTTTTGGCACGTCCATGAACCGTCCGTCCCCTTGGTGTCTGGTCAGTCAATTTGACGTCCGTTTAGCGTCCGTTTCATCCGGCGGCCATTGCAACAGTTTGACACCGGACACCACCGGACTAGAAAATTCTGTGTCGGGTATTCAGTCCGGTGATGTGTGACTGGGGCTTTAGACATAAAACAAACGAACCAACCTTACTCTACAAATGCTACACATTCCTACACCAATAACCAAAAGGGCATCCCAGCGTCCTCTCTCGGATTAATTCTCAAGATCCGCCATTTTGTTGCCAAGTCTTTGATTTGACTCAGCCGGGGTTCGAACCCGCTCCTTCTACCATATGGTAGCGGGGCACTGCACCAACCTGCCATCCTGCCTGGTGTGCAGCTGTGCTATAACCCACTGTAACACCTGGCAGTGAATCACCGGCTTCATTTATAATCCAGACCGCCGCCATTCCAACTTCCCTCTCTATTGCTGGCATTCACCCAAGCACAAGATGTATTCCAATCCCCTAATACTTAAAGCCGCATAGTCCGATTAAAGCATCACATTGTTAAAAACCAGAAACACTTAATGCGATTTAATCCTACATGTCCAACTTGGATACTGGAGGACTTATTAAAGCTGCATAGTCTGATGAAATCATCAAATTAAAAAATAACCAGAAACACTTGGCGCAATTTGATTCTACATGACCAACTTGGATACTGGAGGACTTATTAAAGCTGCATAGAACGGTGAAATCATCAAATTAAAAAAAAACACTTAACGTGATTTAATTCTACATGTCCAACCTAGATACCGGAGGACTTATTAAAGCTGCATAGTCTGATGAAATCATCAAATTAAAAAAAACAACACTTAACGTGATTTAATTCTACATGTCCAACCTAGATACTGGAGGACTTATTAAACCTGCATAGTCTGATGAAATCATCAAATTAAAAAATAACCCACCAGAAACACTTGGCACGATTTGATTCTACATGACCAACTTAGATACTGAAGGACTTATTAAAGGTGCAAGTCCAATGAAATCATCAAATTAAAAAAAAAAACACTTAACGTGATTTGATTCACATGTCCAACTTAGATACTGGAGGACTTAGATGAGACAGGACTGCATAGTCCGATGAAATCATCAAATTAAAAAAAAAAACAGAAACACTTAACGCGATTTGATTCTACATGTCCAACTTAGATACTAGTTCACTTATTAAAGCTGCATAGTCCGATGAAATCATCAAATTTTCAAAACCAAGCCATTCAGCTAGATTTGATTGTGCATAATTTTGTTTGATTAAACTTAGATACTGATAAACTTATTAATCATTTGTTGCCAAATAGAAGGGAATACTAGGTCAGTTTAATCAAACCTTTTAACATTCGACCAGATTGTATTGAGCATATCAAACTTAGATACTGATGCACTTATTAATCTGCCACACAGAAGCGCATACGGGGTAAGTTTAATAGAACCAGTTACTGCTGAAGCCTATGGTGTCAAAGTTGTGTCATGCTTGGCAAAATTAATGTTGTATGCTTGCACTTCAAATATCTCAAAACTTGGCTATTTAAAATAAAAGTTGCTTTAAACTAAAGTAAGGTAGATTATAATGATTAGCCTAATATAATTATCTCAGAAAATTACAGAAACTCAAAAACATCGGATTATGCAACTTCAAACTCGATTTGATCCTACATATCCAACTTCGACCAGACGGCTGGCCAAATGAGTTAGAGCGTCCGTCTCCCGTTTTGGTAGATCGTGGGGTCGTGGGTTCCAACCCTGGTCGAGTCAAACCAATTACTTAAAAATTGATACTTGTTTCTTCCTAGCCAGGCGCTTGGCATTATTAGGATAAGACAAGGACTGGTTGGCTCAGTGTCAGGATAATGTGACTGAGTGGGATATCAAGTCATGGTGCTGGTGGCCTGGTCTTCCAGTGGGGCAGCACTATAAAGTCACCATGAGTGCGCAGTGTCACAAGTCGGTGCGTGTCCTGATATTACCTAAGATGTTGCTAGGACGTAAAACAACAACAAACAAACATATCCAACTTAGATACGGGAGCACTAATTTAGGCACCAGGAAGTGACGTTCGAGGTATCTACTTCTGGTCCTACCGGATGCAATGGCCCAATCGGTAGAGCATAGGCTTCCCGTGCAGAAGGCCGGGACTTTGAGTCCCGGTCAAGTCAAGCCAATAATTGACAAAAATTGATACTTGTCGCTTCCTAGCTTGGCGCTCGGCATTAATAGGATATGGCAAGGACTGGTTAGCTCAGTGTCAGGATAATGTGACTGAGTGGGATATCGGGTCATGGTGCTGGTGGCCTGGTTACCCAATGGGGCAGCACTATGAAGCCATCATGAGTGCACACTGTCACAAGTTGGTGCCTGTCCTGATATGACCTTAGATGTTGCCAGGACGTAAAACTCCAACAACCGACCAACTAGGGTGCACTGTCACAAGTCGGTGGCCGTCTGATATGACCTTAGATGCTGCTAGGATGTAACACCTCAATCAACCAACAACAGATTCTGGTCCAGCAGTCAGACCAGCAGGCTGCGTAATGGAATAGCTGGTGTTGTCAGTCACCATGGCAACGGGTTGCAAACACTGCACTTTAAGTAGGATATAGTGATTTGCAGACGCCCTGATTTCCGTGGTGGTACTCATGCATTTGTCCTTCAGCCAAGTTCCTCTGCTCCTCACAGTTCACTAAAAAATCGCCGAAAATATTTGTACAACAGCACAGAACTAAACACCAACAGACTCCTATGTTCTTTAAAAAATGCACCAACCCAAAATTGTCATTAACGACTCCATTTTGTTTTTGTTTGTTACATTCATCAATTAAAGTTGCGTAGTCCGATGGTTTTGAGTTTCTCTCATTTTCCGAGATAAATATATTAGATTGAGCGTTATAATCTACCATACTTTAGTGTGAAGTAATTTTGTTATTTTAAATGACTAACTTTTGAGATAGTTAAAGTGCAACTTTGCAAAATTAATTTTGGCAAGCACGCCAAAACTCTGACACCATAGGCTTTACCAGTAACCTGATAACATGTTCTATTAAATTGTATCAGTATCCCCTTATATGTGATTACAAATGTTTAATAAGTGCACCAGTATCTAAGTTAGATATGTCAAATCAAATTGTTTTGGTTTTGAAAATTTGATGTTTTCAGCGGACTATCAAGCTAGATTAACCATGCGAAATTTCAATCATGGACAATTGATCTTCCTCATTCCTCTGTTTCTTGCCTTATCCTAGTAATATAAGCGAAGGTTGAAAAAAAATGCATCAGGCGAATCAGAACACTGTAATTCTAATGGCGATCTGGTTATCGGTGAATCTGTAGTTCACCCCGCCCCCTGTCATGGAAATTAATCAAGTTGAGATGTCAGGGACTCACAGACATCATGGCCGCCTATTGTAGGTTTATTGATTAGGTTCCAGTTCAGTCTACATTAACCCCACCCCCACCCAGCACCACCCACCCCCACGTACCGGCCGCGGTGGCCGAATCGGTAGAGCGCGGGCTTCGCGTGCGGGAGATCGGGAGTGCGGTTTTCCCGGTAGAGTCAAACCAATGACTTATAAAATTGATACTTGTCACTTCCTAGACAGGCTTAGAATTCTTAGGATCGGGCAAGGACTGTTTAGCTCAGTATCAGGATAATGTGGATGAGTGCTGTTGTCGGGGGCGGCGGGCGGAAAGTGACGCCACATGTACAAGCGGCAGCTACCAGCGCGCGGGTGCGGTGTCGCCACCTGGAGTTGGTTATTCGGGCCGCCTATATTTAAAAGGGGGAACTAGATTGTAATAGGTCGAGCTGAATCAAAGGAGGGAGCCCTGTGTGTCCCGTTGTGGTGGTTTCAGCTCGTTCCCGTGCTCAGCCGTGTCCCTCGCTTCTGCGCATGCGTCAGAATCTAGTAAACATGGCCGTAATCGATTAACACGAACCGGGCGACTCGGGTCATCCGAATTTCAAATAGAACACGCGAGTGGAGTCGACAAATACACGTCCCGTGTGCAAAAAAAGAATAACTTAGATTAATGAAATGGAAATATAGCTAAACTGGGCCATCATACAATACTTTAAATCCTATTTTGCTGTACTTTTATCGGTTATTAAAAAAAAAAGAACAAATTGTCCACCCGAGCGTATTCGATTATTCAACCCGAGTTTGTAGGATGTGCGCATGCGCCAATAAGTGGCTGGGGTGACCCGAGTTGATGCGAAATCCGCGCATGCGCAGAAGCAACGGGACACGGCTGAGCACGGGAACGAGCTGAAACCACCACACCGTCTCTGTCCCGAATTACCCATGTTGCCTAAGAAACATGACACATTTCTACAGTGAGTTGTGGTTACAGTGTGCAAGGGTGGTGGCGCCACCATCGGAGCTCGTGTTGGGGATGCTGGAGCAGTAGATGACTAGGACAGACTCCATGGAGCTGAGTGATTGATGATGAAAAGAGGGATATTTGGGGTTATTATACTCGTATAATTCGTATGCAGCATATATAATATATATATTATATATATATTACATATATATGAAGAGTTCAGGTGCAAAACCAATGCCAATCCAAAATTGCAGATATGGGTCATTCTTTAAAACTGGGCACGAAAGTGTGACATGGAAACTTCCAAATAATAGCCGAATCCAATGACCTATGATTATGAAGGTATGCGTGTTGTGCATATATCAGAGTTGAACAAAATGAATTTCACTTTTTGAATTAGATCTTATACAAATTGAGCAATACATTAATATCACTCATGTAGCATAAACATCAAAGACACATCCAGAACCTCATCTTAACATATACAACATAGTCAAACAAGATTTTATTGATTACTGTTAAGCAGGCAAGGCTATGACTTACAAGAAAAAAGTTGAAAAATAGTCGAAAAAGGTTTGGCTACACGCATACTTTTTCACATTAGCACAAAATGATATAAGTAAAGTTTTAATTACTTTCTTGGAATAGCTTCAATAAATGTACTATTGCTAACATACTTAATACACAGAGGATACAATAATTATTTGACTTGCAATCAATAAAAGAAAGAACAAATTATCAGCATCATAATGTGGGAACCAAATATGTGCTGCTCAGTTTTAAAGAATGACCCATATACATTGGAATCAAACTTTCAAAAAGTTAGTATTTTTATATTTCTCTCTTTTTTGGTTCATTGCTCCATAACCATGTGATCATATGAAAAGTGGGATTAGTGGGAATTACAATTATTTTAAGGTAAAGATAATTGATTTAAACTACGTTTTTTTATTGCCGCTTACATTGTTTTGTGCCTGAGCTCTTCCTATATATACATGTATATATATTTAACCGTCGGGCTATTCCACCCCCGCTTAAGGCGAGCCTTTGTGTTAATTTATGTAATTATTTCCTTGTGAATTTCCTGGCCCTTAATTACATATAAAGCAATCGAATATCAGGTTTTTCCATAGCGGTTAATCTACAATAAGACTGGAGGATAGTAAAGAATGCAAGGAACGTTCCAATCCACCTTTCCAAGAGCTCATGACTTTATTCTTACCGAAACTAACAAGATGGCGTAGTAGCAGGTTATA
The DNA here is from genome assembly GCA_030323885.1 of Branchipolynoe longqiensis. Lineage (NCBI taxonomy): Eukaryota > Metazoa > Annelida > Polychaeta > Phyllodocida > Polynoidae > Branchipolynoe > Branchipolynoe longqiensis. Next base: position 9,964,375 of record CM059189.1, read on the forward strand.
TTATTATAGATAAATCCCCTCCCATGGTTATTTACGTTAAATAAGTTTAGAATTTAAATAAATAAGGCCTAAATCTCAGCTAAAACATCGGAGCGTGCAAAAACACTTCCGATGGGTCTGGGTCCGAACGCCTGACCCCCTGCCCGTTGCTTGGAAAGTCACAATTGACGTATCAAAGCAACGCTTTACAGCCAAGAACCCGCGGCCGCGCAAATGGTGGTGATTTGCGTGCCCGTGGAACCGAGTAGCCCGCATCTCCAGATGCGAGTCACTCGGCACCAGCGCGGCAAATGCCCAAGGCGAGCAGTCTCACCCACTTCATATATATATGTATGTTAGGCTACACAGGACAAGGCAAGGAAGGACTGGACAATATAGTTTATAGACAATCAACATGTCAATCAACATCAATATGAATAATCAAATAATCAATCAGATAATCAATGAATCAATCAAATGGGCTGGACAACACGCCCTAACAATAAAGAAAAATGTCTAACAATAAGGTCTGACAACGGCCGCTCGGAGGTGCGTCCGGCATTGGCGGCAGCTAGGCGAGCACTCGACTGCACCTGGCACAGACTGCCTCGGCTGTGGAATGCAGTATCACCCAATGGATAGTAAATCAACCAACTGCATTTAGACTGTCTTGCGTAGCGCAAGATGGCAGCACCGTGTTCCGCCCCTTACACGAGGATATACAGCGTATATCCAGGCTGTAAGGCTACACAGGACAAGGCAAGGAAGGACTGGACAATATAGTATATATTGACAATCAGCATATGTCAATCAACATCAATATGAATTATCAATCAGATAATCAATCAAACAATAAAATTGGCTGGACAACACACCACACGAGCAGAGTGAAACCAGCCAACCAACTAAGACAAATTCGAAAGGGTTAATTTGCATAATACGACGCACGCAGATAGTCTACCTCTGTCTGTAGCTTCCTCAGACCTACAAAAATCCAAAAACGAAACGTTACCCTAATTGTAGAAAATATCAGCACAACATAATCGTCGTAATGGGTCAGCTGTCCATAGCCAGGCCAGAGAGTCGGCCTCCGACCATCTGCTTATAGCATCACAAATTGTATTATTAGCACTCCTAATGTATGCAGACAAACTATTAAAATTAAAGTTAACAGAGATTCAGAATAACTCCTTTACCCACAACATAATATTGGAATTCATACAGCGTCCTATGACCAGGGCTCGACTCGACAGTCGAGTTATCAGTTACGAAAATAACATTTCGATCCCTCCAAAGATGTACCCAGCGACGGGCAGCAGCAATAACAGCCCACATCTCTTTCTCGTTTATATGTCCAGGGACCGCATGCATGGTCAGGGGACGCCACATGGTGGCCAGTTATCGTTTTCAATTTCAAATAGACCAGACGGGATGGCCGAATGAGTTAAAGCGTCCGTCTCCCGTGCTGGTAGATCGTGGGGTCGTGGGTTCGAACCCTGGTCGAGTCAAACAAATGACTTAAAAATTGATACTTGTCGCTTCCTAGCCAGGTGCTCGGCATTATTAGGATAGTGCAAGGACTGGTTGGCTCAGTGTCAGGATAATTTGTCACGTATGATGTCCCCTGACGCACAGCACAACAGATGACAAAGTCCGAAACACGTTTGAAAATATAAGGTGCAGAGGACAGTTCCATGCAAAGCCTGTTATCCTCAAAATATTCAAAACCACCACCAAAATCCCACATGAGACCTTGTCTGGTCCGGTCATCTGGGTGTATATTAATAGCTCTGTAAGCCTTACTTATGTCCACTGTGACAATATAATCGTATTGAACAATATTATCCGCTAATGTAGTAACTGTATTGTAAGAAAAAGTTGTTCCCACCTCATCGACATAATTATTCACAGAAGCCTCATACGGCTTGCTGCAATCTGTAATTATGCGTAGCCTGACTCTGTCTGACTTTGGTACAGCAAAGATTATTATAAACGCAAGTACGGGGTCGCCGAAAGCTACTAATTCTACCCTCGTGCAATTCTTTAAGCAATTTGCCCTCAATACAATTACGGCGATCGGAGTTACAAATGTCCCTTGTACGCCCACCATATGACGTGTTACAGGACCTATTAATTGATCTGAAACTGAAAATAACACCGTGTAATATAAATTCCCAGTTTGCATCTGTAGCTCCACTATAAAAGCATTTGCAAAAGACTCTGCAGGCCTTTAATTGAGAAGTGCGATCCCCAACCGTGTGACTACACGTGCAAGTACTGTTAGAACAAGTCGTAGAGACAACAAAATTACAAACAGTACGATCAGCTGATGAAGTGTCAGTCGCCGAAACGGCCAAGCAATTACCATCATTACACACTGACAACCAGTCACATACCAGAGGCACCCATTCTGGAAAACCTGCAAGGGAAGTTACATCACCAGGATAATTAGAAGGCATAGGACAATAGACATGTTCACTAGCAAAAATATTGACAGCCGAACTGGCCGTCGGCTGTGGTTGGCAATCAAAGTCAGTCAGAATCAATTTCTGCACAGCGTATATCCAGGCTATATATAAATGTAATAGAATTTGTGCCTACATGTGTTGTGTATATTCACTTAATAAATTATATAGTATATAGCGTATGCATTTTTATATACATATATATTGCCACTATTATTTAGGTTTACAAAGCAAGCACAAAGTAATAATTTTGGATATATATATATATATATGCTATATAATTAGCAGTAGAGTGTGTTACCTTTAATTAACATTCAATAAAGGTGTGCTATATATATATATATCAGATACGCCGTGCTGGGGACCCTTTATTACCCCTAGACACTATTAAGTGCCTTCATGAGGTGTTTTAATTCGCATATTGTGCCAAACCTACTTGAATTACAGCATAATATTAGACCTCCAAGTGGGTGGTGCCAACTAAGTGCTGAAGTTTGACATGCACTGCTTAATGGTCCTTGTCCTAGCCTATGATTATTGTTATTGCTTGGAACCTGGCGGGGTGGCCCAGTCGGTAGAGCGCAGGCTTCCCATACGGGAGATCGGGAGTTCGATTCTCGGTCGAGCCAAACCAATGACTTACAAAATTGATACTTGTCGCTTCATAGCTTGGCACTCAGCATTAATAGGATAGGGCTAGTTAGCTCAGTATCAGGTTAATGTGAGTGAGTCGGATATCGGGTCATGGTGTTGGTGGCCTGATTTCCCATCAGGGCAGAACTATAAAGTCGCGATGAGCACCCACTGTCACAAGTCAACCCATCCTGATATGACCTTACATGTTGCCAGGACGTTAAATAAAACAAAATTTCCCTTTTCTCCCCCCCCCCACACCCCCTCCTCCACAGCTCTTAGTGTGACAGGGTGTGAATGTATGCTGGATACAGCAGGTGCAGTCATCCGTGACCATGCGCCGCCGGATGTATCTCACACGGTCATTTCACACAGTTCAGCTCCAGTCACACATACAGTCTGACTTAAAAATTGATACTTGTCGCTTCCTAGCCTGGTGCTCGGCATTATTCGGATAGGGCAAGGACTGGTTGTCTCAGTGTCGGGATAATGTGATTGGGATATCAGCTCATGGTGCTGGTGGTCTGGTCTCTCAGTGCGGCAGCACTATAAAGTCACCATGAGTGCACATGGTCAAAAGTCACGACCTTAGATGTTGCCAGGATGTAAAATTCCAATACTGAGAAAGCCATCCTTGGCCTGGTAATAGTCACACCCGCTGCTGTTACAGGATGTAAAATTCCAACAACCAATCAACCTTGTCGGTGCCTGGTCCGATGGCTCTAGGATGCCGGTACCCAGCCGTCCCAACACTATCCGGTTATCTCCGACTCTGGTACATTTCAGGGTAGATGGTCCAGCCCCTGACCGTCCTGATTTGTGCCCCTGTATTGCAACCTGTCACGGACTGCTGATTTATACATAACAACCTGTCACATACTGCTGATTTATACATAACAACCTGTCACATACTGCTGATTTACCCATAGCAGCCTGTCACAGGCTGCTGCTTTATACATTAGCAACACATCACAGGCTGCTTATTTATACATAGAACCCTGTCACATGCTGCTGATTTATACACAGTAACATGTCACATACTGCTGATTTATACACAGCAACCTGTCACACACTGCTGATTTATACATAACAACCTATCACATACTGATGATTTATGCATATCAACCATCACATACTGCTGATTTATACATATCAGCCATCGCATGCTGCTGATTTATACATAACACCCTGTCACACACTGCTGATTTATACATAGCAACATGTTACAGGCGGCTGATTTATGCATATCAACCTGTCATATGCTGCTGATTTATGCGCACTAAGCTGTCACTGACTGCTGATTTATACATATCAACATGTCACATGCTGCTTATTGCTTATTTATACATACCAACCTGTCACATACTGCTGAGTTATACATAACCTGGCACAGGCTGCTGATTTACACGTATCAACCTGTCACAGACTGCTGATTTACACGTAGGAACCTGTCACAGACTGCTGATTCACACGTAGCAGGTTGAGATGCTACTTTACACACGTTAATCAGACAATCAGCATGTGGTTATCGATCCAAAGTGGGCTTACAGTATACGGGCTGAAGGGAAGGACAGGGCTGGGAGGGGGACCAGCCTCAACTTCCGGTATGTCAGCTGAAGCTGCGACCCGGCGTGCTGGGTCGCAGCCTCAGTCCTTCCCGAGGGACCAGCGGAACTCTCAGGTCATGGTGCCGGCGGCCTGATTTCCCAGTGGGGCAGCACTATAATGTCACCATGAGTGCACGCTGTCACAAGTCGGTGCACGTCCTGGTATGGCCTAGGGTCTTACTGGGGCGTAAAACTACACCAACCACCCAGCCTCCCCCGGCCCTCTCCGAGGACTGTGGTTGGGCTCTTAGGCTGCCTTTTTCCTTCCCCCCCCCCCCATTTTCTCTGACCACTACCTATCGGAAGCTAACTCCTGACCACATGGGACCGCTTTCAGCGATGCCGATTCAGTGCTGCAGATTTGCAGCCTTCAGCACACCAATGCGACTGAAAACTCCACCAAAACAACTCTTAACACACTTATTGATTGCTTTGTGTTTGTGAGCCAATTCCTTAAAGGCAAATGCCAAGGACCCTGACCTTTTTTGTTTGCGAAATTGGATCATGTAGGTTAATTATGCATGGGCATTTCGGCTGAATGGAACCATTAGGCCAAATAATAAAAAATAAAGTTGGTGATCATCCTTTTGATCACACAAATCAGGGTTGGGCGGGCGGTTTTTTATTTATATTTATTATTTTTCTGCCGTATGACGTAGATGTAATATGTAGCCAGACGCGATAGCCGAATGAGTTGAGCATCTGCCTCCCATTCTGGTAGGTCATGGGATTCGAATTCCTGGGTTCGCATCCTGGCCGAGTCAAATCAATGGCTTCAAAAGTGATACTTGCTGCTACCTAGTGTCAGTTAAGACCCCCAGAAAATCAGGGCGGCGATGTATTGATTTCAGGCACGGGCGGGGACGATCACCAATTTTTAGTTTTTTCTTGGCCTTAGTGCATGACGTAGCATTTAGCCGAGGGAGCTGACTGGCATGGCCTTAATTGGACCACCACAGAAAGGTAGTCGCATCAAACTTTCACGAGTCAGAACGAGGCTGTTACTGTGTTCGCCCCGTTGAAGATAAATCTCTTTGGGCGATTGATTTCAGGGATGAAGTATTGCTGTTGAGTATTTAAAAAATATTTTGTTGTTGTACATTAGTTGTTTAAGCAGGGGAAATTTCAGTTGCAGACGACTGTTCTTCCTCATTCCACTGCTCCTTGCCCTATCTTAATAATGCCGAGCACGCCTGGCTAGGAAGCGACAAGTATCAATTTTTAAGTCATTGGTTTGACTCGACCAGGATTCGAACTCACAATCCCACGACCTACCAACACGGGAGACGGACGCTCTAACTCATTCAGCCATCCCGTCTGTAAGATATAAAAAAACATACAAAGACAACAAACGACCTATCTTAAATAACCCCCCCCTAAAAAAAACACCAAAAGAAACACACACAAACAATATAACCCCACAAAATGAAAAGTGCCACAGCTAACTCGATAATGTCGCAACTTAGTTGAAAGACTGTTCTAAATTCAGGGCCAGCTGATGGTACGGGCAACTTGGGCAATCGCTCGGGGTGGCACATGCTAGGGGGTGCCAAATATAATTTTAGAATGAAAATTAAAAGAAAAATTATACTTGTAAGGACGCCAAAGTTCATCTTGCCTGGGGCGCCAGCAACCCTAGGGTCGGTTATGTAACACCATTGAATTAAATAATTCTAATTGGTTGTCTGCAATAGGCATGGAATCATGTAAATAGCATGCACTTGAATCACTTGCCTGTCTCAGCGGGCGTAATCGATTAACACGACCCGGGAGATTCGGGTCACCCGAGTTGCTAGAATTTCAAATCGAACAACGCGAGTGGAGTTGACAAAAACAAGTGCGTGTGCAAAACGACCCGACCCCAGTAATCCACCTCTTGGGTAGGGTTTGCTAGGAACGATTACGTCACATTTGTGCTGGTACCATCCTGCAGGATAATAGCAACCAGTACCACCAGTCTTACATGTTTTTTTGTTGGTAATAACACAGATTAATGAAATGGAAATATAGCTAAACTATGCAATCATAAAATACTTTAAATCCTATTTTGCTGTAGTTATATTGGTTATTAAATAAATAAAAATAAGTTTTTGATTAAGCCACCATTTTTTCCACCCCGAGCGTGGAGAAGCGTATTCGATTATTCGACCTGAGTCTGTATGATGTGCGCATGCGCCAAAAAGTGGCTTGGGTGACCTGAATTGATTAATCGATTACGCCCAGCATGAGTATCTATCTCCCCAGAAACGAGCGAATAGTGATGCAAAAAACACCAATGAATATAAGCGCTCGAGTAAAGAAATCAACTCAATTCAAACCACTGGTTCTCATCCAAAGTTGAGCCTCGTCAGTACTTGAATGGATGAAAACTTACAAATATGAGCGAGGTGCCATCCACATCCTGATACAGACTTAACGATGGTCTGCCAAATCAGTAGCCGCTAAAGCCTCAGTCATGCTACAGCTTGCGACCACTCGTGACCACTTTTGACCAAATAAGAGTAGAGCTACAGTCACTGGCTACCTTGCGTCAAAAGCAATGGTCGCTGACTTCTTTGCTACCAAAATGGTCGCAAGGAGGTTCTTAGTTCAGTAGCTGCAACCTCCTTGTGACCAAATTGGTCACAAGCAGTCGCAAGCAGTAGTGTGACTGAGGTATAAGTGAGGCAGTGTGTCGTTTACTCTTGTGACTCTTCACGCAGTGTTCAAGGCGTTCGACCAGGACAACGACAGCGCAGTGTCGATGGACGAGTGGGTGAGGGGGCTCTCCGTGTACCTGAGGGGCACCGTCGATGACCGCATCCGCTTCTGCTTCAACGTCTACGACCTCAACATGGACGGCTTCATCTCACGCGAGGAGATGTTCCAGCTGCTGAAGACCTCCATAGTCAAGGCCAACATCGAGGAGGAGCCCGACGAGAGCATTAAGGTCAGCTCAAGGTCACTGTGTGTGGGATGGGGCAGTGATGAGTGTGTGTGTGGGGGGTGGGGGGGGGGTGGGAAGGGCAGCGGGTCGAGTAGGGATTGAGGATGATTATGATATTTAGCAGTATATGGTTAAACATATATATTTATGGGGCAGCACTATAAAGTTGCCATGACTGCGCACTGTCACAAGTCGGTACTCGTCCTGATGACTTTAGATTTTGCAGCAAACAAACTCATGTATGTTTATATATATGTATATATTTCTTAAATATGTTTATATAAAGTTTATATACAGTAAAACTCTCTAACCGACCACCTCCACAGATCGGCCGATCCCCTATATCGATCACTTTATTTGGGTCCCAGAAATACCATTGTAAGGATATTCTAACTCCCTAAACCGACCACCTCCCTAAATGGACCACTTAAAGTGGGTCCCATGGTCGGTCTATTTAGAGAGGTTTTACTGTATATATGTTTATACAGTAAAACCTCTCTAAATCAACTGAGCATCGTCCCCAGAAGCGTCGCCTGGTCCTCCCACATCTTCCCCTTCCTGTCCGTGCGGCGGTAGTCGGTGAGCTTGACATTCCAGATGACTGGGTTTTCCTGGAGGAACTCAAGCATCTGCCCATCCTTGAAGACTGTCAGAGAACAATGGTATTTATGGACGATCGTTTGGGACTAAAATAAAGCGATCGATATAAGGCAGTGGTCGATCTGTGGAGGTTGTCGGTTGGAGAGGTTTTACTGTACATGTTTAGTTTATGTTTATATATATGTTCATAATATATATGTTTATATACATATGTGATAAACCCTTTATCGCATGTAATAATAACTGTAGAGTCCTGCACCCCCTCCTATCTGGGTGGGAGGTGGGGTACCAGCATGCATTGCTCCACCTACTTACTGCGGGGGGCCAATCCTCTACTCGCTCGGAGGAATTCTTTTTTTAATAAAGGAGTTGGGGTCTAAGCTTCTCCCAACTCATATCGCATACTTCTCTCTATCTCTATTATACTTGTCTGTATTATCTTATACCTCTATAAAGATAATGTATTAATTATTATTATTATCTACCGGGCGCGGTGGCCAAATCAGTAAAGCACAGGCCTCGCCTGTGGAAGATCGGAAGTTCGCGAGTTCGCTTCCCGGTCGAGTCAAACCAATGACTTAAAAATTGATACTTGTCGCTTCCTAGCCTGGTGCTCGGCATTATTAGGATAGGGCAAGGACTGGTTAGCTCGGGGTCAGGATAATGTGACTAAGTGGGATATTGGGTCATGGTGCCGGCGTCCTGATTTCCCAGTGGGGCAGCACTATAAAATCGCCATGAGTGTGTACTGTCACAAATAGGTACCCATCCTGATATGACCTTAGATGTTGCTAGGATGTAAAACAACAACAAACAAACAAACAAAATAATAATTATTAAACATATATGACATATCTAAACAATGCTTATCTGCTTTTCCTTCACCGCGGCTCGGTGGCGCCACCTGTAGGAACTGGTTGAAATCACGATGCGGAAGGTCGACAAGGACCAAGATGGCCGCGCCTCGCTGGCCGACTACCGGAAGTCGGTGATGGAAGACAGCCTCCTTCTGGAGATGCTCGGTCAGTGTCTGCCGAACGAGGAGCACAAACAATCCTTCATGCAGGCCCTGGAGAACTGCTGATACCCGATGTAACGCCACACCATGCTTACCAACAAGGACACCAGGGCGCAGTCTACATACAGCATTCATCCCTACCTAGATGAAAGATTCACCCCGACGCAGAGTATGGGTGAATGGTAGATGAAAGATTCACCCCGACGCAGAGTACTGGTGAATGTTAGATAAAAGATTAACCCCTACCCAGGGTATGGGCGAATGGTAGATGAAAGATTCACGCCTACCCAGAGAATGGGCGAATGGTAGATAAAAGATTCACTCGTACCCAGACTATGGGCGAATGGTAGATAAAAGATTCACCCTTACCCAGAGTATGGGCGAATGGTAGATAAAAGATTCACCCGTACCCAGAGTATGGGTGAATGGTAGATAAAAAATTCACCCTTACCCAGACTATGGGCGAATGGTAGATAAAAGATTCACCCTTACCCAGAGTATGGGCGAATGGTAGATAAAAGATTCACCCTTACCCAGAGTACGGGCGAACGGTAGATAAAAGATTCACCCTTACCCAGAGTATGGGTGAATGGTAGATAAAAAATTCACCCTTACCCAGACTATGGGCGAATGGTAGATAAAAGATTCACTCGTACCCAGACTATGGGCGAATGGTAGATAAAAGATTCACCCTTACCCAGAGTACGGGCGAATGGTAGATAAAAGGTTCACCCTTACCCAGACTATGGGCGAATGGTAGATAAAAGATTCACCCTTACCCAGAGTATGGGTGAATGGTAGATAAAAGATTCACTCGTACCCAGACTATGGGCGGATGGTAGATAAAAGATTCACCCTTACCCAGAGTACGGGCGAATGGTAGATAAAAGGTTCACCCCTACCTAGACTACGGGCGAATGGTAGATAAAAGAAGACTGAATGAATGAAGACTGCAAACCTTTTGTACATTTGTTAAGGTCTATGTTATACTAACTACATGTTAAAGTAAAGGCTTTGTTGCAATAGTGTTATTACCATGAGAAGCATTCTTATATAAATAACGCCCGTCCTCATATGACCATAGATGTTGCTAGGACATAAAACAACAACAAACAAACAAAACTATAAATAACGAGGACCCAAAAGGGGAACTGTCTTAGTCTGTTCATCAGGTTTATATGCCAATACGCGTGTTCTGAGTTCTGTTGGTCCCTCAGCGAGGACTGAAGCTGTGACCCGGCACGCTGGGTTACAACTTCCGCTTACATGGCGGAAGGTAGTGACTACACATACACGAAGTGGGATTTCATCTAATGTAAAATACTTGCTAGGATAACTTCACTGCAATTTACATTTAAATAATTTGAATGGTAACAATCCTACCAAGGTTGGTTATCAAGAGGCAAGTGGTTAAAGTTGTCACATGAGTTTAAATTATAAGTTCTATATACACACACTAAAACCAACTACAGTATTAAAGGTTGATAGAACGAGGAGATGAAAAGTTGCAATGATTATTGTTATGTTCTTAGCTTTAAAGCTGCATACTCTGATGAAATCATCAAATTTTCAAAACCAAAATAATGACCTAAATTTGATTTGACATATCTAGCTTAGATGCTGATGCACTTATTAAACATTTGTTGCCACACAGAAGGGAATAGTGAGGCAATTGAGTAGATCATGTTACTGCAGAATGCTATGGTGTCAGAGTTTTGGCAAGCATGACAAAATTAATTTTGGATGGTTGGACTTCAAATATTTCAAAAGTTAGCCACTTAAAATAAAAGTTACTTCAAGCTAAAGTAAGGTACATTATAACGATCAACCTAATGTATTTATCTCAGAAGATTTCTGAAACTCAAAAACAACGGACTATGCAACTTTAATTAAACCAAAAGGGTTGTTTCATATCCCAAAATGATTTACTGTGAGTGAATGAATGTAACTAAAGTTGCACAATTCGATAAAATCACCAAACTTTGGAAAGCCAATTATCTAGATTTTTAACCTATTTATCCAACCTAGATACGGTACCATTGCTCTTACCTAGAAGGGAATAGTAAGTCAATGTAATAGAACCTGTTACTTCTAGAGCCTATGGTATCAGAATATTGACAAGCCCGCCAACATTAATTTAGTAGGTTTCCATTTAAAATATCTGCTAAGTTAGCCATTTTAAAGCAAAGTTACCATTAAAGTAGTTAATAACTAATCGAATATATTATATTTGAGCCTGTCTCAAAAGGTGATCACTCTTTTTTGGGGGGCCATTGTAACGATTTACACAAAACAGCACCGAAATGGTTACACTGAAAACACAAAGACATTTGCTTCAAATCAATATGTATTATATTGGGATTATGAAACAGCACGTAAAAAGCAAATCAGTTTATCCTGAGCAAATGCATAAGCAGATAGTATGTTGATCGTTACAATGGACAAAGTTTTGTCCCATATTGCTTAGCACCTTTTGAGACAGTCTCATTTATGTCAGAAAAGGACAGACATTCAAAATTATTGAACTAGGCAATTTTATTATATTCTGCAGCATGGTATTTGTAGCATTGAGGTAATCGTGTAATTATATTAAGAATGTTTGAATAATATGTACACATTAGAGCGTTGTGATTTGTGAGTTCCGAATAATAATCTATGTACTATTTTGAGTTGTCATAAACCCCCTGCTATATCCCAATATGCACAATAAAAATACAAGCAGAACTTTCAATTCTTGGTATAAGACGCATCCTAATATATTTAATATAACATAATACAGTCTAGAATATTACACTTGTATTACACCCTCAAGTAATTATGAACTTTATACCAGTGATTAACAATAAAACCTAAATTAGGGAATTGTGAGTTCTTAATTTAAATCTACCGTACATCTTCGTGTAAAAGTCATATTTTAAAGACATTTTTCTAAAGCTGAAATTAGGGATCGACTATTTTACAAGTACTGTTTTCAGAGGGAATAAATTGATGCTGGACTAAAATGAACCAGATTCTATTAAAATAATAAACAACCAAAGGAAAAAGAATTATGGCTACTATCAAATATTTATCTGCAAAGGAACCGTCAATAAAGTATATGCAGAGCTTGCTGTTTTTTTCATAAGCCACATCCAAGTGCAAAATGGCTAAGGCTCGAATCGGTGGCCGTGTAGGCAGGCTATGGTGAAATCAATACAGACAAAGAGAAAGAAAGGAAGAGTATAAAGTGTAAAGAAGAGAGAGTCCAGCCCTTTGGTTTATTATTTATATGGTTACATGGCTTCATTGTAGAGTATCACCCCACCCCTTTCCCCCAATGGGAAACAAGCATTCTTGGCTCTACCAATAGGGATCCAGCATTCCTGGTCCCCATGGCTACCAATGGTCTGCCCAGCACCACTAAGCTGTATGGCCCCCATGACCACCACCAACCTTGACCTTTGAGTGTGGTGATCACTATCCCAGCAGAGGGGGTAGGCCCTGAGTGCCCTCACACCCAAACCTGCCAGCACCACTATGTCTATTTACATCCCACTCAGGCACCACCAGCCCTTACATATATATATATAAATAAATAGCTCATGAGAGAAGCATATGCTTCTCTCATGAGCTTTTATTTGGCTTCTGGTCTGCTTTAGTAGTGGCACATTATTTGCTCTAGTAGCCCTTTGTGGTTTTCTTAGGAGTTTATTGTTTTGACTATAGCTATATGCTAATGTTTTCAAATGAATTATTCTCCTATTTTCTAGTAATTTCACTTTGGTTCCTTTGTGTATGTCATAGGTGGGGTGCAGCTTGTCTACTCTGAGACAGATTTAAACAAACAAACAAACAAACAGATTTAAACAAACACACTGAATTGAATGAAACCAACATGTACTTAATTAGGAGAACTAATATATATGTGCTAATTATAATTAAACAGCTAAGTGGTGGTAATTACATTAGCGAATACTGCATTTGGAATAATTAAAACTGCATAGTCTGATGAAAGCATGCAATTTTCTAAACCAAAGCACTGACATAGATACTGTAGTAGTCTGTACATGAGCTCCACTACCACGCAATAGCAGCAGACACTTCATTGCACACCTATGCTAGGTGGCGGCACGCTAGGCACCGGTGTCGTAGTTTGAGTGCCCTGCCAGTTTCAGCTGACTGTCAGTTTCATGCGCATGCATCAAAATCCAACAGCATCGTCACTAACCTTATGAATTTAATATAATGTTTTTGGTAAAGATGTTTTCTATATGTCTACCAAGCGATTTGTTTCTAGGTGGTGTGATTTTAGAGATATTTCACTTTCCCTGTATTTTCTGTATGAAGATTGCTCACGACCATTGACAATGCCTTGAGTTTGACGGTATGCGCAGTGCAAAACATTAGTTTTATTCAAAATAAATACAAATCAAGAACCCTAACCTTATAAATTTAATATAATCTTTTTGGTAAAGATGGTTTCTATATGTGTCCTAAGCGATTTGTTAATAGGTGTTGTGGTTTTAGAGATATTTAACTTCTTCTGTATTTTCTGTATGAAGATTGCTCATGACCATTGACAATGCCTTGAGTTTGAATGTATGCAGTCAGCTGAAACTGGCAGGGCACTCAAACTGCGAGACTGGGCAGGGCCCCGACTGGGCTGCCCTATACTGCGTGTGGCTAGCACCCCCCCCCCCCCTCCCTCCCTCACCTCCCTCCCTCACCTCACCACCACCCAACTATAGAGGCGACGTGGGACCTGGCGAGTTAGGGGGTAGGTCACTTGACTGTTGATGCCGCGGAGAGCGGTCAGGTTTTGTAACAAACCAGTTGAAGCGTACTGTTACTCAATCTTGGCGTTCTTCCGTGAGTGCGTGGCAGTGTGGAAGACCATGGGCTATCACAATACTTACAGATCTAAGATAGATAGTAGTGCACATATTCAGCAATTATTGCTACGTGGAAAAAAACACTAAGTAAATTTAATTGAACCTGTCACTGCTGTAGCCTGTGGCGTTAATTATGTTGTGAGTGATGAAAATGGAAAACATTGCACTTAGACTAGTTTATTGAACCCACACTTCTTGACATTCCAGAGATAGGGTGCTAACCATTACACCACCTAGGCTCCATGACGTCATCACTCTATCCATGCCAGGGGCGTAACTAGACCTTTAACGATGTGTACTCCTAATTTCGGCAGGGGTTTAGGGGGCCGCTTAAGCTTAAGCTGGCGGATTTGGCACATTTTAGACTTGAGTTTTCGACACTCCGGACTACTACATGCCTCCTCTCTCTCTCTCTCTTTATTATTTTTTAATAAAATGTTTTTTGACAAAACGATGTGGACGTTTTGGCATACGCATGTAGGCCTAGGTACGCCCCTGCATGCCTACCTGTCTATGTGACTCCTTTCCAGAGAGGTCAGTGTAGACAACTACACTAAGTAGGAGTAGGCCTACACACATTACACATGATAGTTCATATTTTATAATCTCGAGTACAACAGATTCACCTAACATTGCAAGGCTGAAGACTCCCGAATCACATGAAGACATGCCTGCAGCTGTCGGTTCAGGGGAAACAAACATGCAAGTAGGTCATGGTGACCTAGTTCACAAATTACGCATGTTTTCAGGCCAACATATTCAACTCTCCCCGTCTTGATATGACCTTAGATGTTGCCAGGAAGTAAAACTCCAACAACAAACCAACTATTCAATTCTCTGAGGTATGACTATGTGATTGTTAATAGTAATGCAGTGATCTGCACTGACCACATAGACAGGTCGGTGTGGATAAGGTGGTGACATCAGGGAACCCAGGTGGTGTAATGGTTAGTACACTGGCCCTGAATGCAAGAGATGTGGGTTCGATTCCCACTCTAGGAGCAATATTTCCCATTTTCATCACCCCCTCCCCCATACCATGACCTGGATCCTATACAAGCTACATGCTATACATGGTTGTTGAACCTACCCCTGTGTAGGTATATGCAAGGGCATTTCTTGTATGTATCTAATTGTAAGCATTAAAAGACTTACAATTCCAGGGGGATGAGTGTAGTAGTCTGCACTGACCTCTCAGGCAAGGATCCGCATAGACAGGTGGAAATGGATAGGGTGATGACTTCAGGGTGGTATGATGGTTAGTACACTGGCCCAGAATGCAAGAGATGTGGGTTTGATACACACACTATGCACAATATTTCCCATTGTTATCACCCTGACGACAGTAAGCTTGCTATCCATCTAAACACACTTAAAGCTGCATAGTCCGATGAAATATCAAACTTTCAAAACCAAACCAATTATCTAGATTAGATTCGACATATCTAACTTAGATACTGATGAACTTATTAAGCATTTGTTTCTGCGTAGAAGGCAATACTGAGTCAATTTAACAGAACCTGTTACTGCAGAAGTCTATGGTGTCAGAGTTTTGGCAAGCTTGCCAAAACTAATTTACCATGTTTGCACTAAAAATATATCAAAAGTTTACCATTTAAAATAAAAGTAACTTTGAGCTAATGTAAAGTAGATACTAGTGATCGATCTAATATATTTATCTCAGTAAAAATACAGAAATTCAAAACCATCGGACTATGCAACTTTAATAGAAGGCATGTGGAAGGAACAACAAAACACACAAATAAGACAGACATGGTGATAGTGATGCTCATGGTCAGTCACTCTCCCAACACATGTTTGGTAACATGAACAGAACACTAATCAGGGATGAAAGTGGTCTCCATAAAAAAAAACCGGAAATCTATGCCTGTGGTGAAGTTATCTGTAAACCGACAGCGAATATCCCTGAAAATGCAGATATTCTCCCATAGGCTTAGCATTGGCAAGGAATCACTGAAAATGTCTGCAAGTCAGGTTTCATACATATTGGTCTACACTGACAGTGAGTGCTGTGGCATTTGAACAACGCATTCGTATACACTGATAGTGCTGCGGCTTTTAAACGACGTATTAGCACATGCTGATAGTGCTACAGCATTTGAACAATGTATTAGCATATGCTGATAGTGCTACAGAATTTGAACAATGTATTAGCATATGCTGATAGTGCTACAGCATTTGAACAATGTATTAGCACATGCTGATAGTGCTGCAGAATTTGAACAATGTATTAGCATATGCTGATAGTGCTGCAGAATTTGAACAATGTATTAGCATATGCTGATAGTGCTGCAGCATTTGAACAATGTATTAGCATATGCTGATAGTGCTGCAGCATTTGAACAATGTATTAGCATATGCTGATAGTGCTGAGCATTTGAACAATGTATTAGCAATGCTGATAGTGCTCAGATTTGAACAATGTATTAGCATATGCTGATAGTGCTGCAGCATTTGAACAATGTATTAGCATATGCTGATAGTGCTGCAGCATTTGAACAATGTATTAGCACATGCTGATAGTGCTACAGAATTTGAACAATGTATTAGCATATGCTGATAGTGCTGCAGCATTTGAACAATGTATTAGCATATGCTGATAGTGCTACAGAATTTGAACAATGTATTAGCATATGCTGATAGTGCTACAGAATTTGAACAATGTATTAGCATATGCTGATAGTGCTGCAGAATTTGAACAATGTATTAGCATATGCTGATAGTGCTGCAGAATTTGAACAATGTATTAGCATATGCTGATAGTGCTGCAGAATTTGAACAATGTATTAGCATATGCTGATAGTGCTGCAGCATTTGAACAATGTATTAGCATATGCTGATAGTGCTGCAGCATTTGAACAATGTATTAGCACATGCTGATAGTGCTGCAGCATTTGAACAATGTATTAGCACATGCTGATAGTGCTACAGCATTTGAACAATGTATTAGCACATGCTGATAGTGCTACAGAATTTGAACAATGTATTAGCATATGCTAATAGTGCTGCAGCATTTGAACAATGTATTAGCATATGCTGATAGTGCTGCAGCATTTGAACAATGTATTAGCACATGCTGATAGTGCTACAGCATTTGAACAATGTATTAGCACATGCTGATAGTGCTACAGCATTTGAACAATGTATTAGCATATGCTGATAGTGCTGCAGCATTTGAACAATGTATTAGCATATGCTGATAGTGCTGCAGGATTTGAACAATGTATTAGCATACGCTGATAGTGCTGCAGGATTGCAGTACAGTAAAAATCATGGAAAAACATGAAATGGCGGAGATCTTTGATCCCTGAATAGTACAATAATCTGCTGGTGAGCACATTGCGACAGAGCATAACAGCGCCTGACCTAGTCCATCCATTTCTGGGACCGTTGACTATGAATCTAAATTCTAATCCATTGAAATGCAATTAATTCCTCTCCGCAAGCTCGACCCCAATAAGTGACATTGACTTTGAACCATGGTGGCTGGTGGGTGATTTCCAGGCGGCCTATGGGATCAGGAAGCATCTCTCCATCAGCGATGCATATTTGGAATGTGTGGAGCAGGTGAGTGAAGATGATGAACAGCTCCTGTTTGGCAAGCTGCTCTCCGAGACACGCATGGCGACCTGAATACAAAGGAATGCATCACAATTACAGTGCCACCTCTCTTCAGCAGAAGAAATTGAACCATCTGTTGGAAAGCCACACTCATGCGGGAGGTCGGCGGGACCAAGTGGTCCTTAGCCACTGCCGTATTGGCCACTCGTGGCTTACACATGCTTTTCTGCTCAAGGGGGAACCTCCCCCTGAATGTATTGGGTGTCAGTCCGTGCTGACACTCAAACACATTTTACTAAGTTGCGTTGATTTTTTGGCCCTGCGCCAACAGTTCTACACTGCAGACAGTATGCATGACCTTTTTACTAAGGTAAAACAGGAAAACATTTTAGCCTTTTTGAGGGCAGCTGGACTGTACCACCTCATATAGTTTACTAAATAGATTCTATCAATTATTAATAAAACTTTTCTTTTTCTATGCGAATTTGTTTCCCTTGACCACAAATATATGATTGTGAGCTTTCTAATTTAATGAGTGTCTATTGGCACATAATTGATTGTCTGCTTTTACATGTAAAAGCGATGGTTTGAACAAAAAACAAACATTTCTCGCCGTGAATATGGCCTATGCTGCCGACACGGGGTAAAGCAACCACTAATCAATCAATCAGTCAATCTCTTCAGCAGACAAGTCTGTCTGCATCCATACCAGTGTTGTTCTCACATAGCAGATACTCATCCATAATATACCAGATATGGTGGCCAAAGCGGTAACTTAGTGACTAACTTAGGAGATATTTGAAGTAAAATCATGCCAAATTAATTTCGGCAAGCACACCAAAACTCTACTCCCTTAAGCGGCTGTCGCACATCACCGGATTGGGGGAAACAGACAGAAACCAAACAAAGTCCGGTTTGTGTCCTTTCAAGTTTTAAACATGCACTAAACTAGGAATGGATGAGCCGGATTGATGTCTACAGTTCTTGTCCGGTTTGAGTTCGTTTCGTCCGTTGGCTGTCCATTTCATGTCCGTTCATAGACCCGATGTCGCAAAACTTTGACACATTTTAATACATTTTGATACTTATCACCACTGGACTAGACAATTTTGTCCGTTGCTCAATGCGGTGATGTGTGATAGCCGCTTTAGGCTTCATAAGTAACAGGTTTGATTAAATTGACTTAGCATCCCCTTTTATATTGCAACAAATGCTTAATAAGGTCACCAGTACCTAGGTTAGATATTTTAGGTCATATCAGGATGGGCACTGACTTAATTATGACTAGTTTTATTACTTTTCCCTCACCAGAAAAATACACTGCTAAGGCCTAGCAAAACAAATGTGTTCTGGTTGTAGGCAAGCAAAATAGCAGGGTAGGGATTTTTCGTTTTAATTTTTTATTATTTTTACCATGAATCACTTGACCCTGAAGCAATTTGACATACCCAAAAGGTACAACACATGTACTTTGTCAGAAAATTATCATTGAAGCAAAACAAAAATTACAGGGTCGGTCGCACAACCGGAAACACAACATCTTTTTTTGTTGTTTGTAGGCCTAGAAGTCTGTATGAAATCTTACAAACGCCTGTCAAACAACACATATTACCTGTCGCACCATGCATTAACAGCAGAATTTGGGCTTTAGCGATTGGATGGAGCCCCTTGATTCAGAACTCCGCCGGTGGGATTAATTTACTCACCAATTCCAAACGGTATCGGTACTCGGTTGGAGCAACCTGGACATCCGGACCGAGGAAGCGTTCAGGTCTGAATACATCCAGTGTTGCGGTTTCCCAGGGACACCAGTTTGCGAGGGACACATCGCTTCTGCACATGCGTCAAAATCGAACAGCATCGTCACTAACCTTATAAATTTAATATAGTCTTTATGGTAAAGATGTTTTCTATATGTGTACCAATTGATTTGTTTCTAGATGGTGTAATTTGAGAGATATTTGACTTCTGTATTTTCTGTATGAACATTGCTCATGACCATTGACAATGCCTTGAGTTTGACGGTACGCGCAGTGCAAAACGTTAGTTTTATTCAAAATTAATAGAAATCAAGAACCCTAACCTTATAAATTTAATAAAGTCTTTATGGTAAAGATGTTTTTTATATGTGTACCAAGCAATTTGTTTCTAGATGGTGTAATTTGAGAGATATTTGACTTCTTCTGTATGAAGATTTGCTCACGGCCGTTAACAATGCATTTGAATGGAAGTGTCCCTGGCAAACTGGTGTCCCTTGGAATCCGGGTCCGACCAAAGTTGAGGGTGTTTGGAAATGTGCCATATATTTCCCAAAACCTGAAACATACATTAGGGATCCCAAGTGCCTTGCCAATCCACCAATAATCTGAGTTCAAGCCTTCAAACCTCTGGCACCCATTCACCATAGCTAGCATCATCATGCCAATGATATCATTTTGTTGCCAATACTACAGGCCATATAGTCATATTTTGTCCTTGAATAAATTCTTTGTCCATCTATTTTAAATTTTAATTTAAAATGTTCAATTAACCACCATTTCTGAACCGAATAATGGATAACTTAGGTTTTTATATGAAAATAAAGACAGTCGCTGTGATTGCTCTGTGTTCTATGTATGATACATAAAACACACAGCAATCACAGCGACTGTCTAAACTAAAGTTGCATAGTTCGATAAAAGCACACGGTCCCAATGACACTAATGTTAAAATCCTTGAAAAACTAGCAGGGGGTTCTGGGTCATGGCCCTCTGGACATTTTTTAGAACCTACGATTAAAATAATATTTTGGCTTCGAAATTTCCAACTGTTTTAAGACTTCAAGACTGACAGATAATTAAAAGTTAGATTTTGTTCAGGGATAGGATTCCCCCGCTGAATTGGAAACCCAGTTTTTGCCGAAATCAGCGATTTCGCTGTGGAATAGAATCCCTGAAGCATCAAATTTTCTAATTCAAAACACTTATCTAGATTTGAACCTACATATCCACTACTGCTTTATCTATTCGAGTGTCGATGAGCATCCAAGAGGCCTGAGTGGTTCGAATTTCACACCAGCGGCCTGGTTCAATTATTAAGTGACTTCAGCCAGATGGCTGGAAAACCGACCAGACGGGATGGCCGAATGAGTTAGAGCGTCCGTCTCCCGTGCTGGTAGATCGTGGGGTCGTGGGTTCGAGTCCTGGTCGAGTCAAACCAATGACTTTAAAATTGATACTTGTTGCTTCCTAGCCAGGCGCTCGGCATTATTAGGATAGGGCAAGGACTGGTGTGCTCAGTGTCAGGATAATGTGACTGAGTGGGATACCAGGTCATGGTGCCGGCGGCCTGGTTTCCCAGTGGGACAGCACTATAAAGTCACCATGAGTGCGCACTGTCACAAGTCGGTACCCCTCCTGATATGACCTTAGATGTTGCTAGGACGTAAAACAACAACAAACAAACAAAACCAACAAACAGCTGGAAAACCAATGCATAAGCGTTAATAAAGTGTGCATTGTCCATGTTAGCCCTAACATGTGTAATTCGCAGCGGGACGTGGGGTGGTAGACCTCTCAAGCTTCACCGCACCGCCACCTGCCGATTTACGGATGAACTAACTTCTACTCGGATTGCCCCTAGCATGACTCCACTCCTACTCCAGCGCCCGACCCTGCCACCGCCTATCGTTTTAACATTGCATCATACGAAACCACGCTGGCGACTCGCACAAGACCCACCATCAGTCGCCACTTGGATACGAACCCGCCCACTACAACCAGACTGATTCAGCCGCCGCCCACCCCTCAACTACAAAGGGACAGTAGATCGCAGGGGTTGAGATCGCAAGGGTTGAGATTGCCGATGGTCCTGTTGTCCGTGTTCTTGAGTCTGTAACTATTCGACTGTCTCCCGAATAAATGCAAATTATACCACACCTGTCTCGTTGTGAATTATGCTGAATTAATGTTTTACAACAATAGCCAACTTAGCATATTGATCACTTTAGCAATTTCACTATATATAGGATATATATACCCCCGGTTATATGAGTGTAAAAGTGAGCAGCATACCCTGTGTACATATATATGCAAGTGCATTGCCTGTGTGCATATCATTGTAAGCATTAAATGACTTACAGACATAGACTTACAATGCCATGGGGGACCTGTAGATAACTACACAACAATTGAAAGTGGGTTTGGAAGAACTAATGACCAGGCATAGGCTTTGACAATGACTACTGTCTCCGGTGTGGCCGAATCTGGCATTACATGTAGCATGCAGTAGAGCCTAGATAAATGGTATATATAATAACCTGATATTAAATGACTTACAGACAGACTTTCAATTCCAAGCGGACCTCTCAGCCACTTAGACAGGTAGGCGTGGATAGGGTGATTGTATCAGGGAACCTAGGTAGTATAATGGTTAGGACACTATCCCCATAATGCAAAAAGTGTGGGTTCGAGTCCTGCTCTAGGTGCAATAATTCCCATTTTCATCACACCTAACTCATCATCTGAACAAGCAAGTTCACAGAGTCAGGGAGATGTAGGAAAATACTTACAAACAGAGAAAGAATGCGCGCAGTAGATATCTAAACAGCAACTGAAAGTGACAAAACAAAGGGAACCACAAGACTATTACTGTCTAGTGGTGAAAGCAAGGTCATTAGACCATTATGGGCTGCGTAAATACACTGTCACAAAAAACAAAAAAACACACAAAATAATAAATAATACGCGAAGCTAATTAGTGCTAACATTATAATAATAATAATAATAAAATATTTATTTCCACATGATCTATGTACACACAAGTTAATATTTATATCAGTAATCTTTTTCACATGAAAAAGGAGTAAGCAGAAGTACAATACTTATGAGGTGCTTTCTCCATTTAAAAATAACACATATACATTACTTATACCATAGAAATAATAAATAGAAAAATAAAAGTTAAAAGCATATGAACATTATCCGCAATACTGTAAATTACATCTCAATATTTATGTCCTAGACTACTATGTGTTTTCCCTCTGGTAAAGCTTAAATATTTTATTTTTATACAATCTTTGAAACATATAAATATTTTTTGAAAATTTGATATTACCGTCAAGTGAATTCCATATTTTTATACCACATATAGATATACATTGAGACTTTAAAGTTGTTCTTGCAAATACTTGTCTTAGGTTGTTACTCTGCCTTGTATCATGGCTACTATCTGAACTTATTTTGAATAAAGACTGTAAATCTTTTGGCAGTAGCCTTTGTTTGCATTGTAAATTATCATACTAGATTTGATCTTAACCAAATCTATTAATTTTAATACATGAAGATCAAAGAACAGCTTATTAGTGTGCTCTCGGTATCCAATGTTGCAAACAATTCTCACTGCTTTCTTCTGTGGCAAATAAATACACTCCATATTTGTTTATATGCATTTCCGCATACTTCACAACAATACGATACATAAGGCAGAAATAATGAATAATACAATATTAAGCATGCATTTTGGTTTAGTACATATTTTGCCTTGTGCATAATTGCAATAGTTTTGAAATAGTTGTTAATTGCTTTCCTGTGCCCAAAGGCAACACTCATTACTGATCGGTACTTGTGAACCAGCCGAGACACGGCGACCAGGAAGTTTGGGGCGGCTTCTTTGGACAGGCTGGTAGATCGTGGGGTCGTAGGTTCGAACCCTGGTCGAGTCAAACCAATGACTTAAAAATTGATACTTGTCGCTTCCTAGCCAGGCGCTCGGCATTATCAGGACACGGCAAGGACTGGTGTGCTCAATGTCAGGATAATATGACTGAGTGGGATACCAAGTCATGGTGCCGGCAGCCTGGTTTCCCAGTGGGACAGCACTATAAAGTTGCCATGAGTGTGCACTGTCACAAGTCGGTACCCGTCCTGATATGACCTTAGATGTTGCTAGGACGTAAAACAACAACAACCACTTTGGACAGTAGGTTCATGAAGGGAAAGCTTCCCAGGATGGGGACGACCGGGGGACCAGGAGGAAAGGCGGCGGGTCTCCGCAGGATGCGGCACAGGTACACAGCAAGCAGGACGGTGATAGGCCCAGGTCAACCAGGCAAGGACGGACACCATGACACCTTCAGGAATACAGGATTAAAACCCAGAAAAATGCGATTTATTAGTTTAAACTGCAGTGTCATATTCAAACCCAGACCGAACACCGTTAAAGGTACATAGTCCGATAAGGGCATTACATTTCATCAAGTAAAACACTTATCGCGATTAAAACCTACATATGAAGAGCTCAGGCGCAAAAAACAATAAGTCCATTTTGGTTGGTTGGTTGGTTGTTGGAGTTTTATATCCTGGCAACATCTAGTGTCATATAAGGACGGATACAGAATTGTGACAGTGGACAATTTATAGTGTTGCCCTACTAGGAGACCAGGTCGCCAGCACCATGACCTGATATCCCACACAGTTACATTATCCTGATATTGAGCCAACCAGTTCCATTTTAATTGTTCTCTGTAAAATAGAATTTGTTGTTATGTTTTACCATTTGACCATCGGGACCAGATGGGATGGTCGAATGAGTTAGAGCATCCGTATCCTATGTTGGTAGATCGTGGGGTCGTGGAGTCAAACCAATGACTTAAAAATTGATACTTTTCGCTTCCTAGCCTGGCGCTCGACATTATTAGGATAGGGCAAGGACTGGTTGGCTCAGTGTCAGGATAATGTGACTGAGTGCGATATCAGGTCATGGTCCTGATGGCCTGGTCTCCCAGTGAGGCAGCACTATAAAGTCACCATGAGTGTGCACTGTCACAAGTCGGTACCCGTCCTGATATGACCTTAGATGTTGCTAGGACATAAAACAACAAACAAACATATATGTATATATATCTATGTGCATATATTTATATATATGCATTTTACCTCGGTAAACAGCCTCAGGCTAGCCTCAGGCTAGGGAGAGGTAAGCACGTCCGGTACCAGCAATTAGCATATACAACTCACGACTGGATAACGTGTCGTTGGGTTGCTCCGGCAAAATTAGTCTACATACAAGCAAATACGCAGTAAGTATAATAAAAACTGTGGTTAGCTTAATTATGATGCATTAGAGCATCAATATGGAAAGTTTAGACTTTCGTTGGTCCAATTTGGACGAGTTATTTGGTTATAAACAACCAAGGATAGAACACTCGAGTGGGTTTCTCGAAGGAACCAAACCGGTCATTAGCGGTTATGTCAACACCCGGGTCACCGTGTGACTATGGGTAGAGATGTGGGTTTCGCCCTATCTCATGTGGAAATTCTCTCGTACTCTAATAGAGAGTAATGTTGGAGATGCTCCTGGGTTTCTTTTATAGACTCCCCTAGACAAAACTTTTTCAGGCGTTTCTCCGAGTTTCGTAGCATTTTCTCCAACTTGTTGACGTAGTAGTCACAGGTGGGAGAAGTGTGCGGAACAGAGGGATGGGCGGGCCGATACACTGGTCCCGACCCCGCGTAAGGTTTGGGCTTGACCCACAACCCACGCACAAATTTAGCTTATTACGCCTGTGTTATAACGGTATAAACACGTTCTCTAACACCAATAGATGTCCAAATGAGTTTGAAACAACCATATTGTGACATATATATATACCGGGACTGACCAAAAAATTTGTTTCAGCTCCCGATGGCCACGAAGCGGAGTAAGCGCGGTGCAGCAGCAGCCGAGGGGCGTGTTCCGAGTGGAGTGGACGAGGAGTACGACTCCTCACCTGTGTTGTCGGCAGGGCCGTCGACACAGCCCCGGGCGCATATCCTCTCCGACCCGGACGAGGACGCAGTGCCTGAGGTGCCTGCGCCTCCAGATTGGGAGGCTCGCTTTGCACGATTGGAAAGCCACATCTTGACTGCCAAATCGCCTGTGTCTCGGAAGCGGCGTAGGCCGAGTGTCCAAGAGGATTCGTTTGAGGATTTCTTGGACACAGACTCGGCGGTGGAGCTTAAGGCTCCTCCTCCTCCTTCTCCTAAACGGAGGAAGAAGAAGAAACAGGTGATTTCTTCGGGTGATGAATTCACCAAGGAGCGGGCAGAGTCTGGTTTGCGCAAAAAGCGGAAGACTAAGTCCAAAAAGAAGAAGAGGAAGAGGAAATATTCTTCTTCTGAGTCGTCCACTGAGTCTACTTCTACGGAATCAGACTCAGACACCATATATGAAGGGGTCTATGCGGACATTGGCACTAAAGTGGCTAAGAAGGTGGAGAAGCCAAAGGCTAAGCGGGTTAAAACCACTACGCTTATGCGCGAGACCGTGAATGGTCATTTTCGCACGTTCAAACCGGCGGAGGTTATCTCCAAGTTAGGAGATGAGTTAACAGGCATAAAGGGTGTTCCCAACTCCATCATTAAAGAAATGGATCGGGATGTCAATATGACGGATGACCGTAAGAAGTTTGAGGATGTGTTGCACACAGTGCATAAGGCAGTGTTGGCTACCCTAACAGCTATTGTTCCTGTGGCTAATAGGATGCAGAGTGAAAATAAGTTCTCGTCTTTGGCTAAGACAATGGACAAAGGCATTGCAGTGCTAGCGGCGGCAGGTAATTACCTGTCGTTTCGAAGATATGAAAATGTCTTCAAGTCAGTTTGCACAGATGCTGGCAAAGAAGTGGCTCGCTCTAAGAAGGTTACCGATAATGAGGGGAAGGAGTTTACGCTTTATCTTGCTCCAGAGCCGATTAAAGGGAAACCTTTAGATAACACCAAGATGTTTGGCGGTCAACTACAATACCTCTATAAAGAGGTAGAGACTGCAGCCAAGAGTGGCAAAAACATGGATGGCAAGAAGAAACAGGAAGCTCCTCGTTTCAAAAAGTCACGAGGGGATTTTCGTCCACGACGGTTCACCAGAGGAACCAGACCGAGTTCAAACTTCGGTCAAGGGTTTCGGGGCCGGGGCGCTCGCCCAGGCTGGACCGACAACACCGCACGGCCAATAGGTCGAGGGTTCAACTCGTCGAGACCTTTCCCCAGGGGCGGGTCCAAGTAGAGGTCCAAACACAAACTTTACAAGTCCCTGCAGCCTCTAAAAACACACAAACTGTAAGCAACTTTGTGGCTGGTAATATTAGTAATCATATTTCTGAGTGGCACAAAATTACTAGTGACCAAGAAATTATAGAAATAGTTAGGGGTGTTCAAATTCCCTTTACACAAATTCCTGTACAAAGTATAATACCTTTTCCATATAACATTCAACCAGTTGAACGAGACGCACTAACTAAACAGGTACATAAATTCTTTGAGAAAGGAATTATACAAAAAGTGACACACTGTTCAGGACAGTTTATTTCAAACATTTTCTCGAGACCGAAGCCTAATGGTGAGGTTCGAATGATCCTGGATTTAACAATCCTTAATAAAAGGGTGGAATATCGACATTTTAAAATGTTCTCTCTAGATACGGCACGAGATCTGATTACACCAGATGCGTGGATGGCTAGTGTTGATTTACAGGATGCATATTATACGCTTCCCATAATGGAACAATACCGAAAATTTCTTCGATTTATTTGGGATAACCAACTCTATGAGTTTACCTGCATGCCGAATGGCTTAGCTTGTGCGCCACGTTTATTTACTAAATTGCTTAAACCTGTTTTCTCGGTAATGGCGAGGAAGGGTCACATAATGTTTCCATACATAGATGATTCTTTTATTATAGCATCAACACAAATTGGTTGTGTGAATGCAGTTTTGGATTTATGTGCATTACTCACTAAATTGGGGTTTTATGTACATCAACAAAAGTCAGTGTTTAAACCAACAAAACAACTCAAATGTTTAGGGTTTATTCTGGATACACAGTCCCTTACAGTGTCGATAACAGAACAAAAACTAATTAAGTTTATGACTACAGCGACTCAGCTTATTAAGTTATCAAAGCCAAAAATTAGACAGGTTGCTGTTCTTATTGGCATAATGACCTCATATGCACCTGCTGTGTTATATGGGAAGGCCCATATTAAGTCGCTAGAAATAGATAAAAATTTAGCGTTAACACGAACTAAAGGCAATTTTGAGCGAAAGATGTTTATTTCGCAAGAAGGGTTACAGGATATTGGATGGTGGATGCAACATATAGCAAGTTCACCAAATCCAATCCGCATGGCGGAACCTAATACAGTAATTACTACTGATGCTTCGTTAGAAGGTTGGGGAGCTCATCGAGATGGGGTCACAACAGGAGGTAGATGGCTTGATGATGAAAAATCAGACTATATTAATGCACTAGAATTGCGTGCTATTTATCTGGGCTTACGTAGTTTAGTAAAGATAAATAAATCACAGGTTAGAATACTAACTGATAATACTACTGCCATGGCATATATTCGTAACATGGGTGGAACCAAATCAAAGTCTTGCAATCAGTTATCTAAACTGATTTGGAACTGGGCACAGGCTCAACAAGTCTGGCTGACTGTAGCGCATATTCCAGGGTCACAAAATACACTTGCAGATTATAAAAGTAGAAATTTCCATGACCATTTAGAGTGGTCTCTCTCTACACATTTGTTTAACTTCGTTTGTGAAAAATGGGGTACACCTGAAGTTGACTTATTTGCATCACGAAATAATAACAAGTTACCCTGTTATGTTTCTTGGCATCCTGAACCGGATGCTTGGAAAGTAGATGCGTTTGCTATTACCTGGGAAAATAATTATTTTTATATTTTCCCACCATTTAGCATTATCAGCCGAGTAGTGAGAAAAATCGGCTTGGAAGGGACACATGCGATACTGGTGGTGCCCGATTGGGACACGCAACCTTGGCTGCCAGCAGTTTCACAACTGGCAAAAGATCGTATACGATTCCCAAGAAAACTCGGGAATCTGACGCACCACGGACCGCTAGTGGTTCACGGCGACGTGTCAACGACGCCCCTATTGGCATTCCTTTTCTAAGGAAGCAGCTACAGCAATTTGGATTGGACAGAATTACTGAGGATAGGATAGTATCGGATGCCTGGAGGCCAGGAACTGTCAAAATGTATACAACCTATTTAAAGAAATGGGGTGTACATTGTTTGTTAATGAAAGTTAAACCAACAAATCCAAAGATTTCACAAGTAGCTCGGTTTCTTCGTTCTCTAGAGGATGAAGGACTTTCCTTTGGATCGATTAATGCGGCGAGGTGTGCGTTATCAATTATATTACCTAGAATTGATGGCGAAACAGTTGGAAAACATCATGTTATTTGTTATTTACTTCGTTCAATTTATCAAAGGAATCCTCCAAAACCAAAGTATAGTCGGTTTTGGGATGTTTCTATAGTATTTAAGTTGTTTCAGGCTTGGCCTCACAACTCGTGGTTAGATATAAAACAGTTAGGTTTTAAGGTCGCGGTCCTGTTATTGTTAGTAACCGGACACAGAGGACAGACGATTGTTGCTTTATCCTTAACTGGATTAGAAATAGACAAGCAACAAGCTACGTTTGATTTAGAAAAATTGCTCAAATCGAACACGTTAGGTGACCCTTTATCAACGGTTCACTTAGACTGTTTTCCGAATGATCGGAAATTATGTGTTGTGTCAATTGGCCTATTTTCATGAGACTGACTCATTTTAGTTAGAATTGGTTGTTAACAACCACAAAAAGCTTGTTTTATTTAACGCCGCCTCTCGAGCATTAGATTTCCATATCATCGGCTATTGGACGTCAAACAAATAGTCATTCTGACATATTTCTTTGGAGCAAACCTGCTGCCACCTCATAGGCTACTCTTTCCAATAAGCAGCAAGGGGTCTTTTATATGCACTTTCCCACAGACAGGGCAGCACATACCAGATCCTTTGATTAACCAGTTGTGGACCACTGGTTCGAATGGGAAATAGCCCAAACTGCAAATGTGTCCACTGAGCAGGATCGATCGGATGACCCACACCTTCACAGGTGGACACTCTATCGCCTTATCTACATCCCGCTCCCTGTAAACAACCACATAAACACGTCCAGTATTATATTCAGTGTGACAGTAATTTAATTATGTCACTTCATCATCTTAACCTAATGTCTAACATGATTATTACAAATAATGCTACAGCAATCTACAGTAAAACCTCTCGAAATCGACCGACCATGGGACCAACATTAAATGGTCCATTTAGGGAGGTGGTCGGTTTAGGGAGTTTTGTTTTTATCATTACAATGGTATTGTATGGGTGATTGTTTTGAATCCAAATAAAGCGATATATATATGGGAGTGGTCGATTTGCGGAGGTGGTCAGTTAGAGAGGTTTCCATTATGCGGCGACTATCGCCTTGCTCTCATCACTTCTTATCTGATCACTGAACTTAACTTAATGTTTAGCCTTCATATTATTGTCATGTGGGATGATAAAAATGGGAAATATTGCGACTAGAGCAGATTTCGGACCCACACTTCTTCCTATTCCTGGCCTAACATGCTAACCATTACACTAGCTAGGCTCCCTGATGCAATCACCCTATCCAAGCGTACCTGTTTTTGTGGCTCCTTGCCTGAAAGATCAGTGCAGACTCCTAGTCCTACACTCATCCCCTGGAATTGTAAATGTCAGTCTTTTAAGCGGTTTACATCCATGTTTGTTTGTTTTTTGTTGTTGTTTTACATCCTAGCAACATCTAAGGTCATATCAGGACAGGTACCGACTTGTGGCAGTGTGCACTCATGGCAACTTTATAGTGCTGCCCCATTGGTAAACCACGCCGCCAGCACCATGACCTGATATCCCACTCCGTCACATTATCCTGACACTGAGCCAACCAGTCCCTGCACTATCCTATTAATGCTGAGCGCCTGGCTAGGAAGCGACAAGTATAAATTTTTAAGTCATTGGTTTGACTCGACCAGGGTTCAAACCCTTTACATCCATGTGTCGTTTAATAGCTTACAATTACAGTAAAGCCTCTCTAACCGATCACCTCCACGCATCGACCATACCCCTATATCGATCGCTCTATTTGGGTCCCAACAATACCATTGTAACCATATTCTAACTCCTTAATCCGATCACCTCCCTAAATGGACCACTTAAAGTCGGTCACAAGGTCGGTCGATTTATAGAGGTTTTACTGTAATTACATTCATATGTGTGACCTTCGCCACGGGAGGCCTGCGCTTTACCAGTTTGGCCACCAAATCCGGATAAAGCTCAATGATAAGCGTTATCTGATGCCAGAAGCAGCGAGCACAGCTACGGCATAGCAACCACTGTAATCAGTAGATACAAAAGGGTGGGGGGGGGGTAGTCAATATAGATAAGCATATCAGCACTGACTTACTCTTGTCTGTGCCGGTGTAAAGATTTCAAATTCCCCCCATATTCAAGTTCCCCCCCCGGAACTTGAAAACGTTTTCAAATTCCTCCCAGGGGAATTTGAAAACGTTTACAAATTCCCTCCCTCGTTTTAACTTTCCCTCCCCCCCCCCCATTTTTGGAGAATTCTCTTTATTTTTGTTATTTTTTGTTATTTTTCATGATAAATATTATAATATACAGAGAATAGTATAATGGAAATTATTGCTAGTACAATAAAACATATTTAACCACAAATGACACAGAAAGTCTCCAAGATGGTTAAGAAAAAAATATTATAGGTCTGAAATTTAAAATGTTTTTCAAAGATTTTTAAACAATTTTAAATTCCCGGAGGGGGGAATTTGAAAATAGGGGGAGGAATCTGAAAACTGTTTTTATGTTCCCCCCCCAGGAATCTGAAAACGTTTTTAATTTCCCCGGAGGGAAGTTAAAAACGTTTTCAGATTCCCGGGGGGAACTTGGGAAGGGGGGAAGTTGAAATCGTTACACCGGTGTGGCGGTTTCAGCGCCCGGTCAGTTTCAGCGCCCTGCCATGGTCTAAACACCCGTGGCCTCGCCGGCTACAAGCTCAGCTGCTGCCCGGCAGTGTTAGGGACCGATTAGGCCGAAATCTATTGAATGCGATCATATTTAACAGAATTACATACTCAAATAATTAAATTTAATTAAATTAACCTTAAATTCCAAGCGATATTAACGTAGCAGCTAGATCAGCGTCGAATCGCCGAGTGTAAACAAAACAAATAGCAGTGCTCGCCGCAACATGCGTAAATCCGTGCATGCGCAGAAGCCACGACAGGCCGCTGAAACTGACCGGGCGCTGAAACCGCCACACCGGGTCTCCCTTCATGAAATCAGTTGCCAGAGAATCAGTATGTATACAGACACATATACACACACACACACATATATATATATATATATATATATATATATATATTTATATATATATATATATATAAACATAGCTCCGGTACAAATGAGGAAGATCTTTGAAACCAAATGTGTGTTTGTTAATATACATGTGTGTTCGCAAAAAGATCCTGCTGCCTTGCAATGCTCTTAAATTGATTGCGTTAGTTATATATTATCATTTGTATTATTTACTCCAATAAATTGCTTACGAATTCAAATTAGTTTTTTTGTTGTTATTCTAGACCTATAATTATATGGGCCGAAGACTCAAGTAGCCCTCCGCAGGAGTAAGGTCTAAAGTCCGCGTGAGGTCCAGTTTTTAAGCTTTCATATATACAGTATATATATATATATATATATATATATATATATATATATATATATAGTAAAACCTCTCTAAATCGACCGACCTTGGGACCGACTTTAAGTGGTCCATTTAGGGAGGTGGTCAGTTTATGGAGTTAGAATATGGTTAAAATGGTATTTTCAGGACCAAAATAAAGCGATCGATAGAGGGGAGTGGTCGATCTGTGAAGGTGGTCGGTTAGGGAGGTTTTATTGTATATATTAATAAGTGTAAATATACAGTTTGTTTGTTTGTTGTTGTAACGCATTCCAGCAACATCAAATGTCATATGAGGACGTGTACTGACTGGTGACGGTGCACACTCATGGCAACTTTATAGTGCTGCCCCACTGGGAAACCAGGCCACCACCAGCACCGTGACCCAATATCCCGCTCAGCAACATTATCCCCTTTTTTGTTGTTGCAAAATCTAAGGTCATATCAGGACGAGTACCGACTTGTGACAGTGCGTACTCATGTCGACTTTATAGTGCTGCCCGACTGGGAAACCAGGCTGCCAGCACCAGGGCCCGATGCCTGATGCCCGATGCCTGTTACTTTATACACACAGTCACATTATCCTGATACTGAGCTATCTAGTCCTTGTCATATCCTATTAATGGCTAGTGCCAGGCTAGGTAGGGACAAGTATCAATTTCGTAAGTCATTGTTTTGGCTCGACCGGGATTTTCTCTAGGTCACCAGTTCCGAGCAGTGATTAGGACTGGGTACGTAAGGGACAGGACCACGGGGCACTCTGCACACACAACCTTCTGACTAACAGTAACGTCAAGTCTCCTAACCTTCTGACAACATGAGATACTACGAATCAGTTACAACATCACCTACACTGGTCTTCAAATAAAGGAGCCCTGCGGTATGTTAAGCTTAGCTTCATATCTGAATTATAAATGTATAATTATGTTCTTAGTTAGTTTGTTGTTGTTTTATGTCCTAGCAACATCTAAGGTCATATCAGGACGGGTACCGACTTGTGACAGTGCACACTCATGGCGACTTTCTAGTACTGCCCCACTAGAAGACCAGACCGCCAGCACCATGACCTGATATCCCACTCAGTCACATTATCCTGACACTGAGCCGGCCAGTCCTTGCCCTATCCTAATAATGCCGAACGCCAGGCTAGGAAGTGACAAGTATACATTTTTAAGTTAGTAGCCAGCCACCAGAACCCCGGCCTCCCCTTGCCGGGACCCTCGGCCTGCCACCACCGGGACCCCGGCCTCCCCCCACCAGGACCCTCCCGGCATCCCATCACCGGGACTCCCGGCCTCCCCCACCAGGACCCTCCCGGCATCCCTCCAACGGAAAC
The DNA here is from genome assembly GCA_030323885.1 of Branchipolynoe longqiensis. Classification (NCBI taxonomy): domain Eukaryota; kingdom Metazoa; phylum Annelida; class Polychaeta; order Phyllodocida; family Polynoidae; genus Branchipolynoe; species Branchipolynoe longqiensis. The sequence continues at coordinate 9,997,986 of CM059189.1, forward strand.
ACGGACTTCTCCCACCAGGACCCCAGGCCTCCAACTGCCCAGACCTTCCCGGCATCCCCCCACCGGGAAACCCGGACTTCTCCCGCTGGGACCCTCGGCTTCCCATCACTGGGATCCTCGGCCTCCCATCACCAGGACCCCCGGCCTTCCATCACCGGGACCCTTCCGGCCTCCCCCCGCCGGGACCCCCAGCCTCCCGCCGCTGGGACCTCAAACCTCCCATTGGCGGGGCCCCCGGCTTCCTTCTGCCGGGACTCCCGGCCTCCAATCACTGGGACCTCCGGCCTCCCCCGCTGGGACCCCCGACCTCCCATCACCGGGAACCCCGGAATTCTCCCGCTGGAACCCCGGGCTTCAATCACCGGGCCTCCTGGCCTCCCACCAGGTCTGAGCACTCAAGGTGACTGATTTCTTTTGCGTTTCCCCACTGGGAGACAGTGCCACCTGCACCACGACCCGATATCCCACTCAGTCAAGGGCTAATGAATGATTTGCTCCGTTTCACGATAATGTAACTGAGTGGGATAGCAGGTCATGGTGTTGGTGACATGGTCTCTCAGTGGGGCAATACTATTAAGTCGCCATGAATGCGCAGTCACAAATCCGTGTCCATCATGATATGACTGCAGATGTTGCTTGGAACCTCACGCGATGGCCTAATCGATAGAGTGTAGGTCCCAGCCCAGTCAAACCAATGACTTACAAAAGTGATCCTCTTCACTGCCTAGCCTGGCGCTCGGCATTACTAGGATAGGGCAAGGACTTGCTAGCTCAGTATTAGGATAATTCTGATTGAGGCTATGGGATACCGGGTTATGGTGCCAGCGGCTTGGTCTCCCAGTAGGTTAGTACTATTAAGTCACAATGAGTGCCCACTGTCACAAGTTGGGACCTGTCCTGATTTGACCCTAGATGTTGCCAGGATGGTAAACCCCAACAAACAAACAATCATCATCATCAATACCTTAACCGTGAGGGTGGTTTGAGCACCACAGATGATTTTACAACCAGTTTTCTTTAGTTTTCCCTGTTCTCGAATGCCCTCTGAGATTTGCCTAACTCCAGACCGGTCCATTCACTGATGTTGTCTTCCCGCCTCTTCCTTTGTCCACCTTGTTTTATTCCCCCTTTCACATTTTCCTTGCACGATGGTTTTGGCCAGATCTGATGAATTCGAAATATCGCCATACCCACTGCATTTTGCCACACTTTACGATTATCAGAATATCTTTGCGGACTCAAATTGTGTGCTGGATCTTGGCACGGAGACTCACTCATTGGTAACATGGTCTTTGCATGAGATCTTTAGTATCTTGCGGTAGCACCTCATTAAGCATGGTTCGCGTTCTTCTTTGAAGCTCTGCTGTGAGTGTCCGGAATTCGCAAGCACACAGGAAGATGGATATGACAAGGGAGCGCATCAGCCATGACAAACACCAGTAGATCTACACACACCCATCCTGATATCACCTTAGATGCTGCCAGGATGTAAAACTCCAACAACCAACCAATCTAGATGCGCACACACCTCGAGGTCTCCATGGATGCCGTCCTGGCATGTCTGCTCCTAGGGGCTGGCCTCGTTCTGATCATGACGCGTCTCTGCCACATTTTGAGGCGACCCGCCGGCTTCCCTCCTGGTCCCCTAGCCGTCCCCCTGCTCGGTAGCCTGCCCTTCATGGGCCTGCTGTCCCGGGAGGCTTCCCCCAACTTCTTCGAGTCCCTGTCACGCCTGGCGGAGAAACACGGTCCCGTCTACAGCTGGGCCTTCGGGCACAGGTGAGCTTATGTGGTAGTGTATAACTGGTTCATTTGGTAGCATATAACTGGTTCATGGTAGCGTATAACTGGTTCATGGTAGTTTATAACTGGTTCATGGTGTAGCATATAACTGGTTCATGGTAGCATGTAACTGGTTCATGGTTGCCTATAACTGCTTCATGTGGTAGCGTATAACTGGTTCATGGTGGAGTATCACAGGTTTATGGTAGCTTATAACTGGTTCATGTGGTAGCATATAACTGGTTCATGTGGTAGCGTATATCTGGTTTATGTGGTAGTGTATAACTGGTTCATGGAAGCATATAAATGGTTCATGGTAGTGTAATGGCCCACGGCCCTCCGACTCTCTCACTCACACGGAAGAACACCAAGATTCAATCAAGTGTACGCTTCACCCTTGGTTTATTGAACCATCTGCTCTTCACGGCGTCAGTAGTTGTCTGAGCCGCCCCCTGACTCGCCAGATCCCACATCGACTCTATAGGTGTGTGTGGGGGGGTGGGTCAACCACACGCAGTAGAGGTCAGCCCGGCTAGGGTCTGACCGGTGGTGACCCGTGCCACCATCTAGCGCAGTGTAATGGTACTGCGCTGATGGCGTCGTAGTCTCCGCTGCTACCGCGTGATAGTAGAGCTCATGTTCAGACTACTACACTGCCCCCCTTAGAGTCTCACCGGTTGCAGACTGCAAACCGATGAGAATCGAGAAATGATAGAAGTCAACATGAGAACTAACTTGAAAGGGAGAGAAGCCTTACAAAGCTATGTATCCTTTTGCGCAATTCCTAGACCTGCCTGCAGCGAAATAGCGATATGAATCTAGCTAGCTGCAAGGCAAACATGTCATTAATCTAGGTGAAGAAAGAGTCTTTAAATGAGTCGCACAAAAACGACCTCTCCCAGCCTCTATGTAGTTGGTGTATAGAATGTTTTTTGCTGGGAGAGAATTCATACCCCACAAGTGGAACCCCCTTGACAGAAGAAAGCAGGGAACTGCTCAGTCCGCCCCCCACTGCCCCCCATCTCAGGAGAACCTTTAGCGGGGCGCTCTTCCTTCTGCACGGAGCGGCTCCTCTTGGAGCTTCCTCAGTCCGTCCTCCTTGTGCCCGCGTCGCCTGGCCAGTAGATCACAGACGGTATCACACCGCGGACACGCCACGCCACCGCACCCAGGATCCGTCACGCTCGGTGACCCGCTCCGGTGCAGAGTGCATGAAAGTAGAAGGGCGGTGTTACTTATAACAATTGAGAAAGTCTCCGCAGATACAACGTTCGGTATGCAATACGTTTCATAAGAAGCACTGGGTGCCAGCAAGAACCCGGCCTCCTACAAAGTAAATTACACCCATGTGCATCCTCAACTGATCAAACAGGAGCCGATGCACACGCCGTCTTTCATGTTCTGCCAGAAGCGCTTACTTTAGTAGTAATTTTAATTTAAAGAATGCAGTTTCAAAACAAGAGCCAGGGCGACACTGCATAGGAAAATCTTTTAGTGTGAAAGGTACAGTGTCAACCCACCAACTCCCACACCATTGACCACCTCGTTCCACCGAGATAAATTTAGACGATAATGTTTCCTAATAGTGTGGAAAAAGGAAGTCAAAACGGGGTGAAAATTGAGGAATATAAGAAAATAATTAAATGTATATAATAAAATTATTTCCAACTCCCACTGCAAAAAACCCCCGCAGAACACAAGAAGCTAGGTCCTCCAATCGGGAGAAACTAAGCTCTTCACCACAACATATCACATCAACAATCGTACTGAAAAAAAACATATTTATATTAAAGCAGTACGATATGCTAATTACATCGTGGCTATCAATGTAAAAAAAAAAAATTAAACATATATATCATATTCATCAACATGCATATATACAAGGCGGTATCCACCCCCATCAGGGAGATGAAATATCAAAAATTGTCTATTTATTATTAATGTATTATATATATATTAATAAAAAAACTAAAAAATTAATCACCGCCACAGGGGTGCTGGTCTTTCAATTACCCCCGCGTGACACCCAAAATCCCTCGGACAGGGCATACACCGACTGCCTGCCCCAAGCAGTCAGCCACTGTTAACCTTAACTGCCACCTGTCATCTGATTGTCACGTTCAATCCAGAATCCCTCGGACGAGAGAGATCAACAGCTAACCGCTTTACCAGTCCACTATTGCTCATCACCCCGTCACCTGTCATCTGAATTTTCCGACGAGACGTCCAAAATCCCTCGAACAGGAGGGAGCGACACCTAGCCGCGCGAGCAACTAGTCATCGCTCACCTTCCCGCTACTTGTCATCTGGACATCCCCGTCTACATCAAGGGGGGCACTCGCTGCACGACTGAGCAGGGTCCGATGCGCCGTAGCAGCAGCAGACACCAAACTAGCCGGCAGTCCGTGCAGCCGATCCTCAATGCTGAAGCTAGTTAAATCTAAGGATCTAAGTGATCCATCCCAGCTTCTGAAGTCTCGGCGGAAAGCGGCATGAAAGGTCATATCGATATCATTTATGACCTCAGCCTGCCGAGCCCTCTGCTCGCGCGATGCCTCCAAATTGCGCTCGACAATCTTTTTGTCCTCGACCACACAGTCAAAGTCCGCACCGCGCCTACCCTCAGCCTGGCGTACCAGAGTATCCTGAGTCTGCGCCACAACCGCGTCAAAGCCCTCAATGAAGGCTTTGACCAGGCCGTTGACCGACTCAGTGATCTTTGACGTCACGTCCGAACGATTCGCCTCGCAGAGCCGCTGCGTTATGCCGTCCAGCGCGAGTACAATACCGTGGTCAGCTACCGGAGGCATCGCTGCCACCGGCCGCCCGACCACAGGACTCACAGCAGGACAGGCAACCACCGCAGCAGTCCCTACCGGCTCCATCATCTGGCTCCCTGACGCCACCAACTGAGAGGCGGATCCCGCAGCGGCCGTCACCCGACGCCGCGGAACCTGACCCAATGACACCGGCTGAGAAACCGATGCCACTAGGACTGTCGCCGCCGGAGCCGGACCACGTGCCACCACCGCACTTAACGTGTCGGGTGGCTGCACCGCTGCCAACTTCCGGCGCTTACGACGCCGCCCTTTACCACCCTCCTCCACTCCAGCCCCGGCTGCGACTGGCAACTCAGGCCAATCCTTCACGCCCTGAGCTGACGATGGAGGTGGCGGCGGTGGAGGTGGAGGTGGAGAGGCCGACCTGTCTGACCCCTGATTCCGCTCCAGATTGATAGCAGACCTACCATGAAGCGATACCAGAGACGAGGTGTGCTTCCCTCTCCCCTTACCCCGGCCGACCTTAGATTGCCGCCCAGAGTCTGCTGCGCCACCTACCGCGCCCGGCCGCAGTACCTCCCTCTTTCGAGCCACCGCCCCACGACCTCTTCCCCGTCTCGCCGAAGATGCCCCGCGACCGGATATAAACCGTTCGCGACGCAGCTCCGCCGACCCTCTGTCATAGAGGTGCAAGGCGATCAACCTGTGCTGCCATGGCAACGCAAGCGTCTCCTTGCCTAGGTAGAAGTCTGGGCGCTGCTTATTTGTGAAGGTCACTGCGTGCCGTGACTTGGAGTCAGGATTCCACTGAATCTCACTGAGCCCCGCCACTACGTCGTCCATCATCCGACCGTGGCCCTCCATGAGGTGCGTGATCATCACACCGCGGCGCCTCGTTGCGAAGTATTGTCCAGTCGTTTTAAACGAAGGACACCCCTCACAACCTGTCACCGCGTTGAATGGACGCACACATCTCCACAGAGGCGCGGTGTGCAAATGCTCCTCACAAATGTGACGAGCTAAATGCGACCACCGCAGAAACAGCTTGGGGAATCGCCTATGTCCGACTCGGTGCACCTCACAGAACAGGCAAGCCTGTCCCGGACGGAACACCCTTCGAACATAGCCGAGACACGCCAGTTCCTGCTTCGTGTAGCCCTCCCGCTCCGCTGGAAAGGATAGCGAGCGGAACAACAAGTTCACCCACTGGCTATACCACCTCAACGGAGTGACTGGCTCACTCTCGGGCTCTGCCCAGCCCTCATCGTCGGAGACCTCATACTCCCCGTCGACATCATAAGGCCGGACAATCTGCCTATGCCCCTTCTGCCACGTTGAATAGTCCCTCAGACTACGTGGCTCGTCGAATGGATCGTGCCAAAGTCGCGACAGAGACGACTCCGTCAAGCCCGCCACGTTCCCAGCAAGAAAACGCGCAAGCTTAACGGGCCCCCCCCTACGCGACCGGACAATCCACTCGGACGTTGGAAGCGGGTCCTCGGCAATCTCATACCCGAGCTCAACCCCAAACTGACCGTGATTCCGCCAACAGGCGATCATGGACGCTACTCGCCCAGTCGCAGTCCCAGTCACTCCCCTCGATGCCCCAGGTTGTTCCGATGGAACAACCCCGGCAGCAGAGGCGACCGACTCCGACGAGCATTCACGACCCGACCCACCTGAGGCCGGAGTCACCACGACGTCCAGGTCTATGGGTACGTCCCGCAGTGATCCATCGCTATTCCGATAACGATAATCCTGCGATCCGTACGACACCTTAGGCGATATCTCCGCCTTCTTCTCCACAGGCTGAGAACAAGTGTCACGCAGTATGGAAGCCTTTGCTTTCCGCACCGCAGTTCTCACCTGCGCCTCCGATAGGGCTACGGAACCTGTGGAAGGGGCAGGAGGCCTTGGCTGCTCACTGCCCACAACCGGGTTAGTTAACACCGGGTCTACGTCCATCGCACCCCCAGAACCTCCCCCTGCTATCCGCCCGCTGTCATGAGGAGCCAGAACCAGCTGCCCAGAGGCGCTAGTCCCTACTACCCCAGAGCTCACGGGCGTATTCGCAAGAGGTCGGCCAGCAACCGCGGCTGGTGATGCCACCTGGTGTGAACCAAGCGGACCACCACCGAGAGACTGGGCCACCCCCCCATCAGCTGGGCTAAGGGAGAATGGATCCGTACGGGATGAACACGCCGACCCGACTGCCATCGCCTGCTCGGCCTGCCACGCTCGAAAGCGTGCCAGCTCGTCAGTGCTAACCGTCGTCCGATCAGCCACTACCCTAGAGGACACGCGATGCGGTGTCAACAGCACCTCAGGAGAGCGCAGCGACAGGCCAGCAACCCCTAATGGAGAAACTGACCCGACATCCGCACCTCTCCGAGGACCTCTGGACACCGTCAACACGGGCGACAGCAGCGAGTTAGACAGCGATGGAGACATTGCTAAGGCAACCGTCCCACCGCCTAAAGGTCTAATCGTGCCTAAACACGATACATCCCCGCTGTCGCTACCCTCAACCTCTGCAAAGAGACGATCGAGGGAAGTGTCAGCCTCGGTCTCCCGTAAAGGGTAGCCGGGCGAAGCTAACTCATCGTCGGCCATGATAGAAACACGACGAACTGCACAGGCAGCTCAGCCGTGTCTCCCTCACTACCGACGATCGCCGCACACGCTGTGTCAGGTCTGTGCGCCTGAACGCACAGACAAACACAGACGTGGCCGGCCTTGCTATACTCTATGTACAAATGGACAACTTAACAACAATACAGAGTATGCGTGAGATGGGTAACTGTATAGGAACAAAAACACCCACCTCGTCCGCCGGCAGCCGGTAGAGTGACTAACCCCACATGCTCCCTCGCAGTACTGCAAAGTCCAGCCAACGAACCAAGCAGAGAGTGCTCACCTCACTCGCGAAACACCAGGTTCGCCACCGGTACACCCAGCGTGACCCACATAGGAACCAATCACATCACCCGACGGCGGCACTCCCCCGGCCCCGCAGTACTGCTGACGTCACCGCACCACGTGGCCCCAGAGAATCCCCCCCCGCAGTCATTGCAGAACGTCAGAGTGACCTAGTTAGCTCTACCACGTGGCCCGCCAGCCATTGCACAATACCGAGCCACCCCCGGCAACAGGTCCCCGCCACACACGCAGTGCCCACCAACAACCCGCACTGCATGGCATCAACAACCCCTCGCCCGGTTACACGCACATGCTATAAGTGGCCCCGATACGCCCAACCGCAGAGTAACCAGCTACAAACCCATGCCCGCAGCACACATAAACACTCCCCGCGGCTCCTATAGCCAATATGTAGTAAGCCCCGTCAACTAACCCACACGTTACACAAGAAATAGCAGATAATCAACACACGGCTTAGGCAGAGGCATTTACGCAGAACAGTAGTAACTGCGCCCATTCATTGGCGCCCCCGGGGCCCCCGGTCTTTCCCCACTACTCTCAAAATAACCGCGTAGCAAAGTTTAACTGAACAAAATTACTGCGTTACTCTTTGTGTAACAGGGATCGAAGCACATAATGTAACCCCAACCCCCGGAGACCAAACAACACCAGGCCGGAGTAGCCTAATACCTACTACCCCACCCTATACCAGTTATCTGCGTCGTAATGCTAAACGCTCAGATCGCCGCACCGGCGGTGCATCCGAGCCCACATCAGACCCCTGTCCAACTGGTACAAAGTCGCTGTCACTATCCGAGCCCCTGCGTACAGAAATAACACTATCGGCATCAGACACTGATCTAGACCGACGCCGACGTTTATTTTTCCGTTTATCAGGCCTATGCCGCCTAGGGCGCTTAGCCTCTTCCGCAGTAACTGGAAGCCCAGGTACTTTCATCTGACCAACCACATCTATAGTGCCAGCCTCCACCCTCGCAGGTGCGGGCTCGTCCCCTACATGTGCATCCAGCCAGGAGGATGGTCCAGCGTTCCTAGACATCTGCTCGGTGTAAAGCTTAAGACGTCTAACGTTAGATTTACGGTATTTACCATCCTTGCCCTTCATAATAACTGTGGTGTCAGAGACAACTTCCGTTATAGTAAAGGACCATCCCAATTCTTTGCGAGTTTGACCCGAGCTAGCGGCGCATGATACCGCACCACCCGGTCCCCCACTTTGAACTGGCGCCACGCAGCAGGCCCGTAGTCAGATTTCTGACGAACCGCTGCCCGACCTAAAGCATCGCGAACTGCGCTATACGCGTGGTGAAAGCAATGCTCCAACCATCTTACAAACCCGATCTCACAAGGCCGATCTACTTGACGATTCACCACCCCAAACTGCAGATCAGCTGCCAGTCGGAGCTCCTCCCCAAATAGTAACCTGTTCGGAGTCACACCCGTAGATGCGTGCTCCGTACAGTTATATGCGTGTGCCACAAACTTGACCTGTAAATCCCAATCATCCTGAAAGTCATTCACGGTACAAGCCAACGCAGATATCAACGTCTTATTAAAACGCTCTACCATACCATCCGATTGTGGACAGTACGGGTTCGTACGCGTTTTCTTAACGCCCAACAAGCGCAACATGGACTGGAACAGTGTGGACTCAAATTCCCTCCCTTGATCCGAATGGATCCGCATCGGGGCACCGAATATCAAAATCCAGTTATCCACCAATGCCTGCGCTGCAGTGGGTGCAGTGTGATCTTTTAAGGGGTACACTTGCACGTACTTAGTGTAATAGTCTTGCACTACCATCATCACCACATTCCCCCTATACGTCGTCTTAAACCCTGACACAAAGTCACACGCTAGACGGCGCCACCGATGCCCAGACAATTCCTGAGTCAACGGTAACTTAGCGATCCCCTCCCCTGGCTTAACCACCTGACATTTATGGCAAGTGCGTACCCACCGCCTAATATCAGAAGTCATGCCAGGCCAATAGAACCGCCAAGCCAAACGCTTAGTGGAGCGAACACGCCCAAAGTGCGTAGCTGTAGAATGCCCATGACAAAACAACAACACATCATCGCACAATGCAAATGGCATGACGATCTGCAGGCGACTGCGTAGGTCTTCACCCACTACCTTCCACCTGCAGAGCACACCCTCACGCAGTTCCAGCAGAGCCCATTGATTCACAATCTTACGAGTCTCCGCATTCTCCACCGCCAGCTCGTCACGCAGAGGTTTCGAGCGGCCCACCTCCAACCACCTGATTATACGCAGTATGGAGGGATCTTGGCGCTGCGCCAAGCGAACTTCTGATAACGTCCAAAGCTCATCATCATCTATATCCGCCAGACGCATCGCAGAAATTGCTGCGGGTACACAATTATGCACGCCACAGTCCGTGCAATCACCCCGGCCGCACTTCCGCACCGGGATCCTACTCAGACTATCTGCGTTGATATGATCCACCCCTTTTCTGTACACAATATGCTCATTCGTCACACCGTACTCAGATAAAGTGGCCAGCCAACGCCCCATCATCCCCTCCGCCTCCCTGAAATTTAACAACCAACGAAGAGAATGATGATCAGTCGGGATAATAAAATCCGACCCTATCAAGAAATGTTTCCACTTCCTGCTATACACGACGATAGCCATCAACTCACGCTTCGTCGAGCAGTAATTCCGCTGCGCTTTATTAAGTTTATTACTCGCAAAAGACAACGGGACCTCTACCCCATCCTGCACCTGACTTAACACGCCCGAGATCGCAAACCCCGACGCATCAGTGTCCAGAATGAACCGCGCCACCGCTCGCGGATATCGCAGCACCGGGGTCTGAGTAAAGGCACCTTTCAAGCCCAGAAATGCCGCCTCCTGAGCGTCGCCCCACACAAATTTTATTTTTTTCGCGGTAACGACCAAGTCCTGCAAAGGAACAGCCAACCGCGCAAAATCAGCAATGAAATCGCGATAATATGACACAAACCCAAGAAATGATCTCACTTCCTTCATATCCTCAGGTCTGGGCCACCCCGCAATTGCAGAGAGCTTTTCCGGGTCCGCCTTAATCCCCTTCGCAGAAACCACCCGCCCCAGGTACTGCGTCTCACGCCTAAAAAGTCGACACTTTGAAGCCTTGAGTTTCAGCCCATAGGAACGTAAACGATCAAACACTGCTTGAAGTCGCTCACGACATTCGGTTAGTGTCCGACCAAGACAATGATATCATCCAGATACACCAAGCAAATCTTCCACTGAAGACCAGCCAGCATATCCGTCATCATCTTCTCGAACGTGGCTGGAGCATTACAAAGCCCAAACGGCATCACGTTCCACTCGAATAAGCCTAAGTGAGTACTAAGAGCAGTCTTAGCAATATCCTCCGGATCCATCGCTACCTGATGATACCCAGATTGCAGATCCAGAGTGCAAAACCACTCATTACCCCCTAAACTCTCGAGCGACTCATCTATGCGCGGTAATGGGTAAGCATTTTTCCGCGTCACAGTATTGAGTTTTATGTAGTCAATGCAAAAACGGATAGAACCATCTTTCTTCTTGACTAAATGGACAGGTGAACTCCACGGCGAATCACTACTTCTAATCACCCCACTATCCAGCAACTTATGCAGCTCCGTCTCCAGTGCCTCTTTCTTCGAATGCACGAAATGCCGATAGGGAATCCTAAAAGCAGCAGACTCACCGACATCAATGCCATGCTTCACCACCTCAGTCCAGCCCAACGTCTCACCAGGCACCGCGAAAACCTGAATATTTCTACCCAGAAAGTCCACAACCTGCGAGCGGTCAGACTCATCCACCACCTCACACCCCATAGCCAAAGGTATAAGATGGGTAGGCAAGCCTCTATTAAGGGACTACAGAAGGCGCCACGCACTCCTCCGTCGTACCAAAAGTAACCGTCTCGGTAACCTCCCCCAATGCAGCAACGCCCACTTCCCCTCTACTACTCACAACACTAGAGGGGCAATCAAGCTGCGCCGCCCGCGCGACACGCAGCGCGGGCCAACCACTACCCCAATTACCAGGTAACTGCGAACAGCTGGCCGCCCAACACTGTCTCACGGCAACCCCACCCACTGGGTCAACTGCGCCAACAGCTGACTCAATGACCTCGTTGCCGCAAGCCATGTTTACACCGGAATGTTTGGTCAACTCCGCCCTAGCGTATTCACAATGAACCTCACCAAAGTCATTAGCCTCACTCAACACCCCGATAGTCGTACCCTTACGTAACCTAACCGCATACCGATTCGGATTAAACAAAGGTACCACTGAGCCAACAGGACTCCACACTAGCGTATTCTGACCTACTAATCCCAGTTCATGCAATTCTGAGACCATCGGCTCAAATAGGCTCTGGTGATCACCATCAACCCCTACAGCTGATATTTTAACATCACAGCCGGTCATCGGCGCAATGCGAATATCTTGCGCAACAGCAGACACAGTCTGACTATCGCGACGCAATTCACACTGCACCGTGAGTTGATACGGATATTGAAGATACAAGCTGCCTGCCCGACGCAGTTCACAACCATAATACTCCAAAAATTCCGCACCAAAAATACCATCTTCTGAAATATCGGAAACAGTAGGGGCATAATGAAATATTTTCCCCCCGATCTCCAGAGATAGTATGGCTTGTCCGTACTGCTTGAGTGGTGCACCGGTGACAGTGACAGGCTTCACACTATTATCGAAAAACACCTTATCACCGTCCAACTTATCGAAGAATTTTCGTCCAACACATGTGACCGCAGCCCCACTGTCTATTCAAAAATACCCGATAGTCCCTCTAACACACACTCTCACATACCACCGTTTTCCGTCCAAAGTCCAGAAAGTGGAATCCACGAATAAGCGTTTACCACAAGGGTGAGACAGGTCGCACCCCTGACGCTGTACTATAAATTGCATACAGTCGTCCAAAGGCGCGGGAGCCAAAGCAGAAACGCAGCGCGCTATCTGCTTCATGCCATCCCACAATACCGACTCCACTGGGATAGAATCACCAGGGGCGATCACCGGCGGTCCCGCGCTAGCATCAGACTGCACACCGGCTTCCTTGATAGTCAACACCGCATCCGCTTTGGCGGTATCCGGGCTTGCCAATTGGGTGGGGCCTACGCCCAAATGGTCCAACCCTAGGCGTTTAAATTAGGCTTAGCCTTAACGTCCCTGTCTTTACGGAGACGCGCCAACCTCGCCTGATCAACACCCGACTTGTCCCTACCCTCGCGATCACCGGCTATCACAGCCTCCTCGAGAGTACGTTTTACTCCAGTACATTGTATAGGCCAATGACCGAAAGCAAAGCAACGACCACATTCGTGATCACGAGCACGCGTATCTTTCTTAGCTACACGCCTGCGCGCAGATAACCCAGATGAGTTACCCCCACCTGTTGCTACCTGCCCCGCAGATTTCTGCTCCCCTATCACATCGCGCATCCACCCCTGGACCAGCGCCTTAGTGATAGGCGGTGACTGATAACCTCCCCCCGCGCTCGTACGGAAATTGCCACCCTCACGATAGCCACCACCCGACGAACCGCGGAAAGAATTACCACCGCGATAGCTCCCCCCAGAACTCCCCCGAGAGAAACCACCACTGCCACCACGCCGAGGATCACGTGGCGCGTTATACGCAGCCACCTCAACCTCGAACTCACTATCCGACTCATCTGATAGTCGAATAGCCTCCACCGCAGTCGACCGGCCAGCACGCAGTGCCTTGGCGCAGTAATCGTCGACTACTTCAAACATCTCCTCCAGAGATGACTCTCCCGGCCGCCACCGGTCATAGGCGGCACGCCGCTCCCCCGGATCCATGAGTGAGCACACGAAACGCTCGACTATCTTAGTCTCGATCGCACGCTCACTCATCCCCGTATCTCTCGCAGCCTCCCGCCCATCAACCTGCAGTTGCAGACCGTACGCACAGTACGATCCATCACGGGCAGTCTGGACGCGCTTCTTCCACTGATACCAGCGTGCCATGGGGTCCACCGGTCGGAACTTATACGAGATGATAGGAAGCAACTCCCTCATCGTCGTTAACCCATGACGCCTCCACGCGTCCACGCAGTCCTGCGCCGGCCCCCCCCTCAACAGAGGCAACAGCTGAATGAGAGCCACCCTCTCATCCCACATGTTCGACCGCATATCCAATGTAAAGTCCCGCCACCAGATATTCCATTCCTGCTTAATACCCGTGAATGGCTTAGGACGCAGCGTCGGAATCCGCGCAGAACCTGCCACAGGATACCTTAAAACATTCTCATCCAGGTCCAACGTATCCCGATTACACGACTCCCATCCGGCCCCCCCCCCCCAATCGAAGCAGGCTCCCGAATAACATCCATTATCGCAGGATGATTCCGGAACAACCACATCTCTTCCACTGAGTACTGGCGACCCACAGGCAGCCCAGGCAATGACGCAATGGGTACTGCGTCACCACCCAAACCCTCCTGGTCAGGAATCCTCTCTCCCCGTACCTCCTCATGAGTCTTACCCACGTATACGGAATCCTGCACAACCCCTCTCTGATGCTGCACAGAACCTCCTCCCCGAGAACTACCATCCCCAGAAGAGGGCACCGGCTCCTTCGGACCCCCGCCTCCACCACCGCCCCCCTTAGAAGGCGCCGGCAAATGCGGCGAGCTACCCGCGGAAACCGGGCGCGCACTAGGCACTGGATACTGCGTCCCGCGGTCATCTAACCGCGTAGACTCAGTAGCTCCCGCACCACTATCTCCAAGCCCCAAACCGCGCTCAAACGCCTGTCTTTCAGCCTGAAAATCTGCGCGCTCACCTGCAAGGATCTCCAGAGCAGAATCCAGACCAGCCCTCTCAGCAGCTAGCAACTGTTCACATCTCTGATTTTCTCCCTGCACCTGAACATTCAGCGCCTCCCGCCTGGATAAATCCACCGTCTGCTGCATGAAAGCAGCCTCCTGCTCCTCAACCAGCAAACGGTTAGCATTCACCTCCTCCGCGGCGACGCGCCGTGCCGCGGTTAGATCCGCCAAACCGCGCGCGAAGGATTCAGCATTGGAAACTCTCATCTCATCCAACGCCCTCCTCTCCTCCGCCATCCGTTCAAACTGGACCCGCTTCCAAGCTCGCAGACGGCGGACACGCATCACATCCTGACGCTCGCCTCCGACTGCGATCCCGAAACCGTACGACCCATAACCGAATCATGCTCCGACCCAAATGACAACGAGTCATCGGCTACGAGCCCTGTCTCCAAAGACGGGAAAACCTCCCTACGACAGGGAATTCGGGGATCACTGCGTCCAGCTCCCATCCCCACAGAACGGACAGCTGAACTCCCCCACGGCGAATACTCCAGCGGCACCTCGCGCATAGAACTCCCGCGCACGCCCAGACCTAAGTCATCGCGATACCCAATCGAACTACTCCCCTCATGTACACCCGCCCCCGAATCAGTATTGATCGACAGAGACCGCATAACATCAAGAGCGAAGCCCCCCTTCACAGCACTCCCCGCAATGCCCCCCACAGTATCATTATCATCAACTGAGAGAACATTTCGCGCTGCAGTCGATGGCGCAACATTACCTAATGCTGCGCCACCGCTATCAGAACGCGTGCTCAACTGCGTACCACCCCCACCACCCTGCATTGCCGCCGGTGTCAACAGCGGCGGAATGCCCGGCGGCGGAGTGCCACTCAGCCGCGCTAACTGCGCCCAATAACTATCAACGCCTTCAGCACCCACAGGCGACCGCCCCGGCACCCGTGCGGGAGTGGCTACACCCCCCCCCACGCACTGACCCCTGGCGGCCGTCCCCTATGACGCCGGCACCTGCACTCATAATGGACGTCTTAACATCAACATTTACCACAGGTGTTACATGAGCGCGGTGCAGTTCACTCACCACAGAAGCGTCCGCGCCCACCGGCAGTCCTACCGCGTCGGGACGCCCTGTACCATCAGTTTGGTACTGGCGCCCACTGCGCAGTTGACCCACCGTCGCCCCTTCCATAATAAAATATTACGAAGAGACCTTACCTTCGGAGTCCATGGCCCAGGTCCAATACTCACCCCTTACGCAGAAGGTGAGCTGGCTCACGGCACCAATGTAATGGCCCACGGCCCTCCGACTCTCTCACTCACACGGAAGAACACCAAGATTCAATCAAATGTACGCTTCACCCTTGGTTTATTGAACCATCTGCTCTTCACAGCGTCAGTAGTTGTCTGACCCGCCCCCTCACTCGCCAGATCCCACATCGACTCTATAGGTGTGTGTGGGGGGGTGGGTCAACCACACGCAGTAGAGGTCAGCCCGGCTAGGGTCTGACCGGTGGTGACCCGTGCCGCCATCTAGCGCAGTGTAATGGTACTGCACTGATGGCGTCGTAGTCTCCGCTGCTACCGCGTGATAGTAGAGCTCATGTTCAGACTACTACAGTAGCGTATAACTGGCAGGTATGCAGGTATAACAATACCTCAGGGAGTTTGACGCCTCTGCCCTGCAGAGTTATAAACCACTGCCTTGTGGTACAGGTTCTTGACAGAACCGAAGGCTAAGGGAGCAAACCCTAAACAGAAAACCATGTCACTGTGGCAGCATTAAGGGCGGTTGATATATGGAACTCCCAACATCTCCCGACCAGACACTGCAGGGACAAATAGTTTTGCGCCTGTCTGGACATGTTCTTGCCGGTGTGAAACCTCTATTTGCTCCCCGAGAGAGTGTCACTGGTAACTTGCAAAAGCCAGCAGCACTTCAAAACCTCTGCAGGCAGCTTTCATGAAATGTCACTGGTGAGAGAGCTGCTATTTGCAGATTACAGTGCACTGGTTGCCACTCTGCTAAAGAGGTCCAGAAAATAGTGGACGCTTTCTCCGATGCATCAAAGAAGTTTGGCCTGAAGATTAACATCAAGAAGACAGAGGTGCTGTACCAACCCAACTCTACAAGAACCCGAGAGGAGGAAATCATGGTTGACGGAAACAAGCTGAACTCTGTTCCGGAATTCACCTACCTCGGAAGCACTATATCAAGTGATGGATGCATTGATGCTGAAATACAGAGGAGGATGGCCAAGGCTAGCGCATCTATCGGCTGACTACGCCAGAGACTCTGGAACAAACACCATGTGTCCATTCGGGTCAAAGGCAAGATCTACCATGCAATTGTGCTATTCCCCCTACTATACGGAGCCGAGGCCTGGACAGTGTACAGATGACAGGTGAAAAAGCTGCATGCCTTCATGATGCGACATCTGCGTTCAATCATGAGGCTAACTTGGAAGGACAAAGTGACAATTAAGGAAATACTCGAATGGACGGGGCTGCTCTCTATGGAAGATCTTCTGATCAAGAAGAATCTCCGGTGGACTGGACACCTCATGAGGATGTCATCAGACAGGCTACCAAAGCAGATCCTCTATTCTCAACTGTCTTCTGGTTACAGAAAGAGAGGGCACCCTCGTCTCCGGTTCAAGGATACCATCAAGAGAAACCTGAAGCTGAGAGACATTAAGACCGACTCATAGACGCAACTCTCACAGCAGAGAGCTAAATGGAGAGCGGCAGTCAAGTAATGAAAGCAGTCTTTGTCGCATTGCGACCGACAGCATGATGATGATGATAACTGGCTAATGTGCTAGTTTATAACTGGTTCCTGGTGGTGTATAACTGGTTCATGTGGTAGTGTATAACTGGTTCATGTGGTATAACTGGTTCATGGTGGCATATAAATGGTGAATGTGGTAGTGTATAACTGGTTCATGGTAGCATATAACTGGTTCATGGTTGTGTATAACTGGTTCATGTGGTAACATATAACTGGTTCATTTGGTAGTGTATAACTGGTTCAGGGTGCTGTATAACTGGTTCATGTGCTAGTATATAACTGGTTCATGGTGGTGTATAACTAGTTCATGGTAGTGTATAACTGGTTCATGTGGTAGCATATAAGTGGTTCTTGGTGGCGTATAACTGGTTAATGTGGTAGTGTATAACTGGTTCATGGTAGTGTAGAACTGGTTTATGTGGTAGTGTATAACTGGTTCATGGTAGTGTATAACTGGTTTATGTGGTAGTGTATAACTGGTTCATGGTAGCATATAACTGGTTCATGTGGTAGAGTATAACTTGTTCATGGTGGTATATAACTGGTTCATGTGGTAGTGTTTAACTGGTTCATAGTAATGTATAACTGGTTCATGGTTGTGTATAACTGGTTCATGTGGTAGCATATAGCTGGTTCATTTGGTAGTGTATAACTGGTTCATGGTGCCATATAACTGGTTCATGTGGTGGTGTATAACTGGTTCATGGTGGCATATAACTGGTTCATGTGGTAGTGTATAGCTGGTTCATGTGGTAGTGTGTAACTGGTTCAGGGTGGTGTATAACTGGTTCATGTGGTAGCATATAACTGGTTCATGTGGTAGTGTATAACTGGTTCATGGTAGTGTATGTGGTAGCACATAACTGGTTCATGGTAGTGATTAACTGGTTCATGGTGGTGTATAACTGGTTCATCTGGTACTGTATAACTAGTTCATGGTAGTGTAAAACTGATTCATGTGGTAGCGTATAACTGGTTCATGTGGTAGCCTATAACTGGTTCATGTGGTAGTGTATAGCTGGTTCATGGTGGCGTATAACTGGTTCATGGTAGCATATCACTGGTATTTGTTATTTTCTCCCCGGGCCCCGTGGCCTCATCTGTAGAGCGCGGGCCTCGTGTGCGGAAAGTCGCGAGTTTGGTTCCCCGTCGAGTCAAACCAATGACTTTAAAATTGATACTTGTTGCTTCCTAGCCTGGTGCTCAGGATTAATAGAGTAGGGCAAGGACTGGTTAGCTCAGTGTCAGGATAAGGTGACTGAGTGGGATATTGGATCATGATGCCGGAGGCCTGATTTCCCAGTGGGGCAGCACTATTAAGTCGCTGTGAGTGTGCACTGTTACAAGTCGGTACCTGTCCTGATATGACCTTAGATGTTGCAGGTTTAAAACTCCAACAACCAATCAACCGGTTATTTTCTTAGATTGATTGATTGCTTGGTAAACAGGGTTAATTGGATAATTACCCAGGAACCTCTCAACTTTCAGCCAATGGACACCATATGTGTGGGCATGTGGGCTCAGTCAATTCAAACTTTAAAGGTCATTTATCGACTGGATTTAATCTACTAATCAGTTCAAAAGTTGCGGGCAAATATAAAAAGATATGTGAATATTACATTTTGCTTCTTAAATTAAGAATGTATATATTCGTTTCATTTACCCAGACTTTCACAACTTTTTGCTAATGGGTTGTTCTTCACTCCTACTGTAGGTCACGGGGTGAATCTTTTATCTACCAGACAACCTGCCACCCATGCGCTCAACTACACCTAACCTAATACATCCTCAGATTGTACCACAGTTGATACTCGCCAAATGATGGTCCATCAAGATATACTATTACTATTGCTATACCCTATGAGATTATATTATTGTATGTGAGATATATACTATGATCTAGGAAACTTGGTCTATACTTTATGAGAAATAAACTATGCTCTCTCAGATCTGTGTTATGCTCTATGAGGTTATACTATGAGCTATCGCATCTATGCTTTGTTCTATCAGTTGTATACTATCAGATATATACCATCTTCTATCATATCATTGATATACACTCTCAGATCTATGCTATATTCTGTCATGTCTATGACAATTTTCTATCAGATATGTATTATGTACAGGATGACCAAATGAGTTAGAGCGTCCGTGTCTCGTGCTGATAGATCGTGGGGTCGTGGGTTCGAACCCTGGTCGAGTCAAACCAATGACGTAAAAATTGATACTTGTCGCTTCCTAGCCAGGCGCTTGGCATTATTAGGACATGGCAAGGACTGGTGTGCTCAGTGTCAGGATAATGTGACTGAGCGGGATACAGGGCATGGTGCCGGTGGCCTGCTTTCCCAGTGGGACAGCACTATAAAGTCGCCATGAGTGCGCCTGTCACAAGTCGGTACCCGTCCTGATATGACCTTAGATGTTGCTAGGACGTAAAACAACAACAAACATGTATTATGTGTTATCAGATCTCTACTGTTCTCTATCAGATTAGGCTATGCATTATATTTAAATTATAATACATTGTCCTAGTTAGTTCGTTAACATGTATCAAGAAGCATTGACTATGACCCTGCTTTAAACCGCACACACAATATGTATGGTAGAAAGCACCAAAAATAGCAAAACCTGATTGATCAAAATTAAACTTTCCCTTGCTTTAAAAGTGCATAGTCCGATGAAAGCATTACATTTTTAAAACCAAACCAATTATCTAGAATTGATTCTACATGTCTAAGTTAGATACTGATGCACTTATTAAGTTTGTTGTTGTTTGTTTGTTGTTGTTTTACGTCCTAGCAACATCTAAGGTCATATCAGGACGGGTACCGACTTCTGACAGTGCACACTCATGGAGACTTTATAGTGCTGTCCCACTGGGAAACCAGGCCGCCGGCACCATGACCTGGTATCCCACTCAGTCACATTATCCTGACACTGAGCACTCCAGTCCTTGCCCTATCCTAATAATGCCGAGCGCCTGGCTAGGAAGCGACAAGTATCAATTTTAAAGTCATTGGTTTGACTCGACCTGGACTCGAACCCACGACCCCACGATCTACCAGCACGGGGGACAGACGCTCTAACTCATTCGACCATCCTGTCTGGTATCACTTATTAAGTATTTCTTGTCATATAGAAAGGAATGAATACCAAGTCAATTCAATAGAACTTGTTACTGCTAAAGCCTACGGTGTCAGAGTTTTGGCATGTTTGCCAAAACTAATTTTACTTGTTTTCACTTCAAATATCTCGAAACTTAGCCATTTAAAATAAAAGTTACTTCAAACTAAAGTAAGGTAGATTATTATAATCAATTTAATATATTTATCTCAGAAAAATGACAGAAACTAAAAACCATCGGACTATGCAATTTTAAACTGAATAATCTCATGGGAGCATAAACTTGATCAAAGCCAAAATATTTACATAGATGTTATCCTACAACTCAGACACTGGAGCAGTCATTAAAACTGCATTGCAGTTTGGTGCTCCTGTGATACGCTGCTACACTTGAAACTGGGCAAACAAAGCCTATATCCTACATTTCAGCGTAGGCACCAAAGGTGATTTTTCATTAATTTTGTTCATAAGAATATAATATTATAAGAATCAGCCTAATATATCATCTAAATATAAATATGACAGAAACTCAAAAACATCGGATTATTGAACTTTAAGACATGGCTGAATTAATAAATGTTATTGTAGTAGTCGTGAATGAACCCCCACTACGACCTGGTGGTGGTAGTGACTATATACCCCTTTCAATGTTTATAAACATTGTGTATGTGCGTGCACCTTGGCTGCAGAACGGATGCACACTGCCATTGAGTTTGCCGGTACGCGCAGTGCAAAACGTTAATTTGATTCAAAATTAATAGAAGTACAGAACCCTAACGTTATAAATTTAATATAATCTGTTCATTGAATGTGTGTTCTATATGTGTTCCAATCAGTTTCTTTCTATGTGGTGTCGTTTTAGAGATATTTCACTTTTTCTGTATGAAGATTGCTCACGGCCATTGACAATGCATTGAGTTTGCCGGTACCCGCAGTGCAACACGTCGATTTTATTCAAGATTAATAGAAATGCAGAACCCTAACCTTATACCCTTAATATAATCTGTTCGTTGAATGTGTTTTCTATATGTGTTCCAATCAGTTTGTTTCTAGGTGGTGTGGTTTTAGAGATATTTCACTTTTTCTGTATGAAGATTGCTCACGGCCATTGAAAATGCATTGAGTTTGCGAATACGCGCAGTGCAAGACATTGATTTTATTCAAAATTAATAGAAATGCAGAACCCTAACCTTCTAAATTTAATATAATCTCTTCTTTGAATATGTTTTCTGTATGTGTTCCAATCGGTTTGTGGCTAGGTGGTGTGGTTTTAGAGATATTTCACTTTTTCTCTATGAAGATTTCTCATAGCCATTGAGTTTGCAGTGTGACAGTGTGTGGTCCTACAGCCAAGCAGTGTGCGCACTGACCTAAGTACATGTGCTGACGTCATATGAAATAGGTCTATACTGTCCCCGATTGCAAATAAGTAGCAACAGGTGGCAGCACAGCAGCACAAACAGTCCCTAAGGTGGACTGTTGCACACTTGCTAGCGGCCACCCCCCGTCCCCACAGGATGTTACATGTGACCCGGCTGGGCACTGACAGGTCATTTCTTCAACTATTCTGACCCGTAGCAGATTAAACGCGATTCGAAGCTTCTTCGGTGTTTCTCCATTTATCTCTGCAAACAGTGGCGTTCTCTGTGGCGGAGTGCTTAGAGTGCCTGACTTTTTTCTAGGTCAGACTCCTAATCTTAGGGTCGGTGGTTCAATTCCCCGTGCCCCCAGCTCTGCCAATGGATTTCCACCGCTGTGTATAACTTACAGCGTCATCAAAGGCCGGTTGCTCTCCTATCATGTCTATGTGGTGTGGGAGGTTAAAAATCCTTTGGGTCAGTAAAAGTGTAGGCTTGGGCTTTCTATCGACCAGCAGTGGAGTGGGGAAGACCAGTCGTCTGTGACTGGGATTTACCCTGCTTGGGACAACTAATGTACCAAACAAAAAACAAAAAAATGAGAGACAAATAAGTGTTCACACTTCCTGTCTACCATTCGCTATATCGCTATATCGCTAAACAGAATAGGACACGGTCCATCACAGTATGAAAAGAATCAAGTGTATTCGACTGAGATAAACCTTAGCTATTGTTTCAGGTGGATTGTGGTTATCAGTGACTACACCTTGATAAGGGAAGCCATGGTACAAAGAAGAACTGACTTTGCTGGGAGACAAGCATGGCACATCTTACGATACGAAAACCCATACTATCCCCTCCATGGTTAGTTGGTTGGTTGTTGGAGTTTTACATCCTGGCATCATCTAAGGTCATATCAGGACGGTTCATTGTTAGTGACAGTTGCATAGTCCAATGCGCTTGAGTTGCTGCCATTTAAAAAAAAAGAGATAAATATATTAGGTTGATCATTAATAATTTACTTTACTTTAGCTTTAAGTAATTTTGATAATAAATGGCTAACTTTGGAGGTATTTGAAATGAAAACATACCAAATCAATTTGGGTGTACATGTAAAAATATAGTTGATACTTTCATCAGACTATGCCGTCTTTTCCTATATCGACTGCTAATTCCCCTGTTTTCTTCTATTGACCTTTAGTTACCCATCTTTCCCTGTACTGACCTCTAATCGCCCCTATTTTCTTCTATTGACCTTTAATTACCCATCTTTCCCTGTACTGACCTCTAATCCACCCTGTTTCTTCTATTGACCTTTAATTACCCATCTTTCCCTGTATTGACCTCTAATCACCCCTGTTTTCCTCTATTGACCTTTAGTTACCCATCTTTCCCTGTACTGACCTCTAATCACCCCTGTTTTCCTCTATTGACCTTTAGTTACCCATCTTTCCCTGTACTGACCTCTAATCACCCCTGTTTTCCTCTATTGACCTTTAATTACCCATCTTTCCCTGTACTGACCTCTAATCACCCATGTTTTGCTCTATTGCCCTTTAATTACCCATCTTTCCCTGCACTGACCTCTAATCACCCCTGTTTTCTTCCGTTAACCTTTAATTACCCATATTTTCCTGTAATGACCTCTAATTACCCCTGTCTTCCTCTATTGACCTTTATTTACTGATCCTTTCCTGCAATGGCCTCTAATTATTGCTGTTTTCCTGTATTGGTTTCTAATGACCCCCCCCCTTTTTCTATTGATCTTTAATTACTCATCTTTTCCTGTAATGACCTCTAATTACCCCAGTTATCTTCAAATGATCTGTAATTACCCATATTTCCGTCTGTTGACCTTTAATTACCCACCTTTTCCTGCAATTACCCTTAATTACCCATATTTTAGTAAATTGCCCCTTAATAACCCATCTTTTCCTGCAATGACCTTTAATTATCCCCCCTTTCCTCAATTGACCTTTAATTGCCCATCTTTTCCTGCAATGACTTTTAATTACCTCAATTTTCCTCTATTGACCTTTAATTATGCCCCTTTTCCTGTATTGACCTTTACTTACCCATCTTTTCCTGTATTGACCTCTAATTACCCCTGATTCCTTCTATTGACCTTTAATTACCCATCTTTTCCTCTATTGATCTTTAAGTACCTCAACTTTCCTCCATAGGCCTCATTGACGATGACTATTCAAGTCAATGGAAGTTGCAGATGCAAACAACGCTGAATGTGCTGAGGAGGCTGGGTTTTGGGAAAGGTGCCACAGAGAGCATCATGTTAGAAGAAGCGCAAGTGATGAACGACAATCTGAGAACAAGCTCCACATCTGCCATCAACCTCCGTCATCACATTCAAAATGCTGTCTCCAATGTCATCACCAGCTTGTTGTTCGGCCAGCGCTTCGATTCCGAACACCCAGAATGGAAGACCCTAAGGAAGGTGGTTAGTGATAAATTCGCAGCCATGGAGTTGGTCTTCCAGCATGAACCAATACCTGGTGCCTTCCTGCTGCCTTCTTACCGCAAGAATACACAACTCCTGGCAGATGCCGGTGGAAGGCTTATCGGTTATATCAAGCAGAAGATTGCTGACGTTCCAGCCAAGACCAATACACATGAAGCGAATAACTTCATTGAGGGCTATCGTGAGGAGAGACGCAAGAATCCACAGATTGAGAATCGCTTGTTCCAGATCCTCAGCGATTTGATCCAGGCAGGCTTGGAAACCACCAGCACGACACTTATCTGGGCGGTGTACTTCATGATCGCGTACCCGGATGTCCAGCGCAAGGTCCATGAAGAGCTTGACCGGGTTGTCGGAAGAGGGAACTCACCAAAGCTGGAAGACAAAGCGAAGATGCCTTACGTTGAGGCAACCCTCATGGAGGCCTTGAGGCTTGGGAAGACGGCTGCCAGCACAGTGCCCCACGTCACATTGCGGAACACTTCGGTGGGCGGCTTCAACATTCCGGAACGGACAGAGGTCAGAACATCCGCAGAACCCCTCTTATGGCTCTTCACATGTAGTTTGTGACAACATTCTAATTTGCCACTTCCAAATTCAATTAGCCATGACTTCATAGTATTCTTCTGGTACAAAATATTAAAATGGTCCCAAATCTATTAATATATTATGCTCATTCATTGTCTTGGGTTTGCCACACTTGTAATCAAAGTTGTGTGTCGAATAGCAACCACAGATCCATGGAAGCGAATTAACCCACACAGCTCATAAATTAACTTTCACCTTCCAATTTATAATAAAATTCGGATTGCTTATGATTGAAGATTTAATATTTAACATCTATTGTACTTATAAGTGAAACCAATGTGTTTCTGATGGTAGCCAATGTCTTTTATTTGAAACCAACGCGCTTATAATTGAAGCAAACGTGCTTATTATTGAAACCATTGTGCTATAATTGAAGATAATGTTAATATCATTGAAACCAATCTTAAAGTTGCATAGTCCGATGGTGTTGAGTTTCTGTAATTTATCTGAGATAGATATATTAAATTGATTGGTATAATCTACCTTACTTTAATTTGAAGTAACTTTTATTTTTAATGGCTAACTTTTGAGATAATTGAAGTGCAAACATGTAAAATTAATGTTGGCAAGCACGCCAAAACTCTGACGCTGTAGGCTTCAGCGGTAACATGTTCTATTAAGTTGCATAGTCCGATGGTTTTGAGTTTCTGATATTTTTCTGAGATAAATATATTAAATTGATCATTATTATTTAGTTTGAAGTAACTTTTAATTGAAATGGCTACCTTTTGAGATATTTGAAATTCAAAAATGTGAAAATAATTTTGGCAAGCACGCCAAAACTCTGATACCATAGACTTCTGCAGTTACAGGTTCTATTAAATCGACTCAGTGTTCCCTTCTGTGGGGCAACAAATACTTAATAAGTGCATCATTATCTAAGTTAGATATTTAGAATTAAAGCTAGATAATTGTTTTGATTTTGAAAATTTGATGCTTCATTGGACTGTGCAGTTTTTAAGTGACTCGGTCTTCCCTCCTAGACGGCGCCAAATGCTTAATAATGCACAGGTATCTAAATTAGATATGGTGTATCAAATTTAGATAATTGCTTTGGTTTTATAAATCTGATGATTCATCGTACTAGGCAGCTTTATTATAATTGAAGCCAATGTTAATATAAAATTGCCATGAGTCGATACTTGTCCTGATATAACTTCAAACAGTGCTAAGACTCAAAACCACAATAATGCCTCGGTTACAAATGCATTACGGCGTGCTTGCGGTGACCGTAAGTCGCCACATCGGCCAGACCATATGATAACCGCACGGTGAGTTACGGTCGCCGGTATTTTGCTCGCCACAAGGTGTTGCAGGTTTTTAAAGTCGGAGTTATCTTAACCTAAAAAAATTGCAATGCCGCAGGCCGCAATCCTGGCAATCCAGACTCCACAACACTGTATGATCACCTTTGTTGACATCAATGAAAAGGCACCAGACCAGATGGCCGAATGAGTTAGAGCGTCTGTCTCGCGTGTTGGTAGACCAACGTAGAGTCAAACCAACGACTTAAAAATTGATACTTATCGCTTCCTAGCCAGCCGCTCGGCATTATTAGGATAGGGCAAGGACTGGTTGCCTCAGTGTCAAGATAATGTGACTGAGTGGTATATCAGGTCATGGTGCTGGCAGTCTGGTCGCCCAGTGGGGCAGCACTATAAAGACTCCATGAGTGCGCACTGTCACAAGTCAGTACCTATCCTGATAAGACCTTAGATGTTGCTAGGAGGTAAAACAACAACAACAAACATGAAAAGGTTGTAAAATGAATATCAATATGGTACAAAATTCATGTTTGTGTTATCAATATTTAAAGTTATGACTTATTTTTGTATATTAAATGCATGTATTAATTCAACACAAACCATATGATTTGTGAATAGATAAATTGCAGGCCGCAACGCCGTAACATTTGCATAAACCGCAAGACACACCGCAGACCGCAGCACTGTACGGTGCCCGCAGCATTTGTGACCTAGGCATAAGGAAGCACTATTAACACAGTCTTGTTTCTGACAACACTTTCACTCACTAACCTATGATATCTGTTAGGTGTTTTCTTCTTCTTTTTATAAAATTACTTTCCCCCCCATCTAGGTTTGGATACTACTCTGGCATCTTTACAAGAACCCAAAGCTCTGGCCCGAACCTGATGTCTTCAAACCTGAGCGCTTTCTGGATCCTGGTGGAAGCGTAGTTCAACCAGAGGCGCACATTCCCTTTGGAATAGGTATGAGTTCACAACAAATTTCAGTAATCTTTTTATAGTGGGCCTAATATATGCATGACCCACTGTGCGAAAAGAAGTATTTCCGCGCATCAATCCTGCTATTGCAACAACAACAAAACAATTTAAATCTGCAACTATTATTTTGACGTTGCAAGCACTATTTTGATGATGTGGTAAAATGGTAATCAATAGTTGTTGTTGTTGGAATTTTACATCCTGGCAACATTTAAGGTGATATCAGGGCAGGTACTGACTTATGACAGTGCACACTCATGGTGACTTTACAGTGCTGCCCCACTGGGAAATCAGGCCGCCATCACCATGACCTGATATCCCACTCAGTCACATTATCCGCACACGGATCTATTCAGTCCTTGCCCTATCCAATGGGGAGCTTTCATGAGCCATTTCTCTCGCTATACACTTGGTGGCAGCACCCGTTCCCGGTCCAAGTCGGCCATCATGGTTAGATAGAAGGGTGCAGGTGTAGGTCTAGGTGTGTGGTGCGGTGTGTGGTGGGGGGGTTTAGGGATGTGGTATGGGTGTAGGTATGTGTGTGGTGGGGGTGTAGGTGTGTGTTAGGGGTGTAGGTGTGTGGTGAGGGTTTAGGGGTGTGGTGGGGGTGTAGGTGTGTGTTGTGTGTTGTAGGGGTGTATGTGTGTGGTGAAGGTTTAGGTTTGTGGTGGGGGTTGTTGTGGGTGTGTGGGGGGTTTAGAGATGTGGTGGGGGTGTAGGTGTGTGTTGTGTGTTGGGGGGTGTATGTGTGTGGTGAGGGTTTAGGGGGTGTGGTGGAGGTGTAAGGTGTGTGGTGAGGGTTTAGGGATGTGGTGGGGGTGTAGGTGTGTGTTGTGTGTTGTGGGGGTGTATGTGTGAGGTGAGGGTTTAGGGGTGTGGTGGGGGTGTAGGTGTGTGGTGGGGGTGTAGGTGTGTGGTGGGGGTTGTAGTGTGTGGTGGGGGTTTACGGATGTGGTGGGGATGTAGGTGTGTGGTGTGTGTGGTGGTGTATGTGTGGTGGTGGTGTGTGGTGGGGGTGTAGGTGTGTGTGATTGAGGTGTAGGTGTGTGGGTGAGGGTGTAGGTGTGTGTCATGAGGGTTTAGGTGTGTGTGGTGGTGTAGGTGTGGTGTGTGTGTGCTGAGGGTATAGGTGTGTGGTTGGGGTGTAAGTGTGGTGGGGGTTTAGGTGTGTGGTTGGGGTGTAAGGGGTACTGGGGGTATCAGTGTGTGTTGTGGGGTGTAAGTGGTATGGGTGTGTATGGTGGGGTGTGTGGTGGGGGTTTAGGGCTGTGGGCTGTGGTGGAGGTGGAGGTGTGTGATGGGGGTTTAGGGATGCTAAAGATTGTGAATTGCCACTCTGCAAGACACCCCTATACCTCCACCACAAACCACCTACCCCCCACCACACACACCATCAACACCCCCCACACACACATACATCCCAAACACATCCCTACACCCCCACCACATCCCTAAGCACCCCCTGTACCTACTCACCACACAACCCTACACCCCCACCACACACCCATAAATCCCCATACACCCCCACCACACACAACAAAATCTTCACCACAGCCCTACACCTCCACAACACACCTACCACATAAACATACACACCCACCACACACCCACCAAACACACCTACACCCAACCACACCATACCCACTCACCACACACCCCTACACCCCCACCACACACCCCTAAATCCACACACACCAAAATCCTCACCACACCCCTACACCTCCATCACACAAACATACACCCCCACCACACACCCACCATACACACCTACACCCCCGACCACCCCCACCCCACCATACACACCCCTACATCCCCACCAAACACCCTTACATCCTCACTACACCTCCACCACACACCCCTACACACCCACCACACAAACATACACCCCCACCATACACACTTCAACCCAACTACACCCCCTCAACCCCCACTACACCCCCTCTTATTTACACACACTTTATAGTAGAACAAACTGCTTTTAATAGTTTATCCAACCAAAGCATTACAGCGACCGGCATGGTGCGCCGTCTGTCGAGAGACTCATGCAAACTAAAAGGTCCCCATTAATGCTGAATGCCAAGCCAAGAAGTGACAAGTATCAATTTTGTAAGTCATTGGTTTGATTCGACCGGGACACAAACTCCCGATCTCCCGCAGGGGAGGCCTGCACTCTACCCATTCGGCCACCGCATCCAATGGTAATCAATGGTGATATTTTTAAAAGAAAAGAAAAAAATCCTGACAATGGATGGTTCAGACCACGAAAGTTCAAAGTCGAAGTCATGAGTCGCGAATAGAAAATTCAACATTTTTAATTATTACCCTGTCAGCCATCTTCAATGGCTGGTCACATTTAGTTTGTCACAGAATTCTAGGTAGGCTGTTGTTAGTACTTGACTAGGAAGTGTGTCAGTGCTTCATTTCTTGGAAGGAACCTTGTTGAAGACTGATGATGCAGAGATTCCTGCTCCCATATTGCCATTACTTGGAGAGGGGGGTGGCCGGGGACTGGTGAGTAGATTTAGAGAACATGATGGCACACACTCACTAAGGAGTTAACATGCCATTTTCTCAAATAATATTACTCCATCTACCAAGATATCACAGTGCTAGTCAGCTGTTTGCCAATATTGATGTGCCAGCCTTCCAGGTTGTTATCAGGAATCTAATATTCAAATATATTGCTAGACTTGCCAAGTCAGAAAATGCTATAATACGGGACTTGTAAAACCAGGAAAGAGTGATCTCAGATTTATGTCTGCCATGTGGAGGCATTCGTACTGTATGTAGACCAACATTTCGATATTGGTTAGTATGGTAGTATTCATACTATTACTTATATCTTATTCACATTTATTTGTATATCTACCTATGGACCAAATTATGTAACTACCATAATCCTTAGTCTGAAATAAAGACTTGAATTGAATTGAATACATAACTTAAGGAAGGATTTATGCATAAAAGAAGGAAAATATAAGAAAACCTATTCAAGCAATATATATTTTTTTAATGTGTCCGAAGAATGTTTTAAAGAAGCTCACAAATATTTTAGAGTTGAAAATGGTTAGCACTATAATTATATTGGCAGAAATGTATAAAAGATAGTTGATAGTTAGTGGTTACCTAAATAGAAAAGGGAAAATCGGTTGTTCCAGCCAGCAGTACCTAGAATTGACGGAAATGTATAAAATACTGCTTGTAAGTTAGATTGATAGAAAAGGGATAATTAGTTATTACAGCCAGCAATACCGAGAAACTCTAATAAGGCTGTCACACTACGACGTAACGGCGTCAGCGTAGGCGCAACGTGAAAATAATTATATTACGTCGAAGTTCTCGGCATAGTATGCAAATTGTTCAGAACACGTTTGAATGATGTCACCGACGTTACGCGCATGCTAAAGGGTCATCAACGACGTCAATGACGTCACTGATGTCAACTACGTCAGGACACGTTAGCGAAAGATTGGAGCAACGTTCGCCACGCGTGACAGACTCGTTCGGCCGACGTTAGAGCAACGTTCACTTAATGCTGGCCGCACGTTCCTCCCCGACTGTGCGTTGCTCTGACGTAATGGAACGTAGATCTAACGTCACCGATGCAGCTGTAACGGTCGCCTAACATCGGGGTGACGTCAGCATAACGTCATCCCGACGTAACGGCTTCACGTCGAGCTACGTCGAAAGTTTTGGACATGTTGAACACCTTGACGCGCGCCGACGTAGCACAACGTAATGTGACGTAGCTCGACGTCAGTCTAACGTCATTCTAACATCATCATAACGTAACCCAACGTACCTCAACGTAATGACGAAAAGTCACCTATGCCAGGCTTATGTTGGCTTTTACGTCGTAGTGTGACAGCACCATAAGTGAGTTCCAATAGACCCCTTTCAATGTTTATAAACATTGTGTATGCGCGCGCAGCTTGGCTGCAGAACGAATGCCCACTGCCATTGAGTTTGCCATACGCGCAGTGCAAAACGTCTATTTTATTTTAAATTAATAGAAATGCAGAAGCCTAACCTTATACATCTAATATAATCCGTTTGTTGCATATGTTTTCTATATGTGTTCCAAGCAGTTTGTTTCTAGGTGGTATGGATTTAAAGATATTTCGCTTTTTCTGTATGAAGATTGCTCACGGCCATTGACAATGCATTGAGTTTGTGGATACACGCAGTTCAAAACGTCTATTTTATTCAAAATTAATAGAAATGCAGAAGTCTAACCGTATAAATTTAATATAATCTGTTCATTGAATATGTTTCCTCTATATGTTCCAAGCGGTTTGTTTCTAGGTGGTTTAGTTTGAGAGATATTTCACTTTTTCTAACAAACCATACAAATTACAATACAATAAACCACTAACTAATGACTAAAGCTGTTGAGCATTGAAAAAAAAAGTTTGATCATAAATGTACATGTTATGGACAGAGAAAATAAACCACCATTAAAAAAAACACCAAATAAAATCATTAAAATTGGTCTATGCAATGTAATGTGCTGCCACCTAGCGGATCCAAGTAACATTACTCATGACACTGTCATCTAGTGGTTCAAGCTACTCTAATTCGCGAAGTTCTGATGCTTGTTTGTTTGTTGGAGTTTTACTTCCTGGCAACATCCAAGGTCAGCGAAGTTGTGAAGGTTGTTTCGTTATTGATAGGTACATGTTTGCTATACAGTATAACCTCGTTAAACCAAGCTCGTTAAACCAAACCATCGGTTAATCCAAAGTGTTTTCGGCGGCCCGGCCCCTGCAAAATACTACCATTTATCATATAAAAAAGTTGGTTAAACCAAAGTTGGTTAATCCAAACTATCGGTTAATCCAAGCAAAATTGTCGGGCCCCAGCCCACTTCCGATACGGCTGAATCAAACTTTCATGTGGTTATAAGGCCATCTGAGACTTTTTATACGATAAATGGTAGTATTTTGCCGGGTCGCCGAAAAAAGTTTGGATTAACCGATCGTTTGGTTTAACTGAGCTTGGTTTAACTGGTTTATACTGTATATACATAAAAAAACAATAATCAAAGTGTCCACACACATTGTATATTGCATTCATAATGCACCCACGCTTTTGCCAAAGCCAAGTGAAAGTCGAAGCCAAAGCTCGGTTAAAACAATGATCGGTTAATCCAAACAAATTTCTAGGGTCCCTCCAAGTTTGGTTTAACAGCATTATACTGTATATATATTACAGAAAGTGCCTATCTAATATGGTTCAATTTACTTTGTATTTAGGTCGCCGTGCTTGTATGGGAGAGCAGCTTGCCAAACAGCAGCTGTTCATTCAATTCACGCACCTGCTCCACGCTTTCCATATCAGGATCGCTGATGGGGAGACGCTTCCTGATCCTGTAGGACGAATGTGCCTCACCCACCAACCACCGGAGTTCAAAGTCAATGTCACCAGTCGTGAATAGAATCGCCATGCTCCTAAAAGCAAACACTGCATCTTTTTTGTCAGGAAGGCTACAAATTTAATTATCACAATAAATCACACTGAAATCTTTTTCATTGCTGAAAGCAAAGTTGGTCCAATTTTTTTTAAATTACAAAACATGGTTGTAGAATTTACAGCAAGTGACAAACATGTTGATTTTGAGGGTATTACTGAAAATGAAATATTAAGAATAGTTGGGAGGGTAATTTATTTCATTTTTTGAATCAATCAGGTCATTAATCAAGACCCTTACCAGGCTAGGGTGGGGATGAATCACACTGCATCAATCCAGAAAACTGTTGCAGTGTACATGCCAGACACTCGGGGCGTACACAATGGTAGTACACAGTGTACAAGTGCAACCTAGAGCGATTCCCAGGTCTGCGGGGAACCCCTCCAGGGCCGCGTTCAGGGTGCGCCTCCGAGACGTCTCGGGGAAATCCCTGACATCACGCTAGTCTGAACAGCAACAGGAATGTGTCACCTCGAAATATTCCCGCCCCCATAGACGGTGGCCATTTGCAATGAAAAAGCTAAGCTGTGATTGGCTGAAACCACTGAATAACCATCATTCGAGGTGCTTTTTGTCTCCTGTCTGAAATGGGAAGCATCTCTGAGACATCGAGATGCACCCTGGATGCAAATAGGCCAAAAACCGGCGCGGAGACGTCTCCGCGGTGCCTCTGAGACACACCCTGAACGCGACCCTGGTCATGTCATGTTGCTGGTGGCCTGGTCTCTCAGTTGGACAGCACTATCAAGTCGACATGAGTGCGCACCGTCACAAGTCGGTACCCGACCTGATATCACCTTAGATGTTGCCAGGACATAAAACTCCAATAACCACCCTGATTGCTTTGAGGATGCTGTTAGTAAAGTGTAGCACCAACTGTCTGTAGGCTGCGCATGCGCATCTGCGACAGGGCATATTCCTCATCATAATTAACATAGTAAGCATGAAAATAATTGGTCTCGAATGAATCTACAGTTTCACTTACCACAGTACAACCCCGTTAAACCAAGCTCGGTTAAACCAAACGATCGGTTAATCCAAACTTTTTCAGCGGCCCTGCAAAATACTACCATTTACCATAAAAAAAAGTTGGTTAAACCAACGTCGGTTAATCCAAATTATCAGTTAATTCAAACAAAATTGTTGGGCCCTGGGCCACTTCCAGTATGGCTAAACCAAACTTTCATGTAGTTATAAGGTCATCGGAGACGTTTTTATATGATAAATGGTTGTATTTTGTCCGGCCACCGAAAAATGTTTGGGTCAACCGATAGTTTGGTTAAACAGAGCTTGGTTTAACGGGGTTATACTGTATATACATAAAACCAATAATCAAAGTGTCCATGTACATTGTGTATTACATTCATAATGCACCCATGTTTTTGGCCAAAGCCAAGTCAAAGTTGAAGCTAAAGCTCGGTTAAACCAATGATCGGTTAATCCAAACAAATTTCTAGGGCCCCTTGAACTTTGGTTTAACGGGGTTATACTGTATACATGTCATGGGCGTGGCCCGTGTGTATCAGATTGGTATATTGAATTAGTGTAGGCTCTCAAATCCCAGATAAACTGGTCACGGTGTAAAATATTTAGACTTTCTACACATAGTTACATTATAAAATAAATTCCATTTAATGTACCCATTTGTTTTATTTAATAGATAGACAAATGTGTAACTCATTGCTGAACCCAGACTGATAGGGTAGGAGACAGTCATTTTTGGTATTTAATGTTTAATATGTATTGGATCCGGATTGAATTTGTATGGAGTGCATCGGATATGATAGAGGTGTCTGGTCAAGTTGCCATGACCTGGTTGTAAACGTGCCGGCTGGTGGTGTGGGTGGTGTAAATAGGTCAAATGAAAGCACTACAGGTAATGAAGGAAACAGGGTTAGAGTGAAAGTAAGAGAATGAGACTCTTCAATTTATTGGCTTATATAGGTTTTCTCAAGATCCAAGATGGCCGTGGTCACATGATTCCATTCATCAATCACAGTACAATGCAGTGGTCACATGACTTAATCCTCCAATTAGAATACAATGCAGTGGTCAATGATCATAACAATACTATGTGGGGGGGGGGAGGGGGCATGTGAGGTGACTCTTCCAAAGAATGTTCTTAGCCAAGCTCGGAAGTGACACTCCCTCCAAAGACTATTCAATTATACAAATTCCATACTCAATGAATAATAGTTTACCAATTTCACACATCCCTGATATGCCTTTGGGTTTTTATATTTTAACATTTATCATTATATAGACAGTCTGTAATTTATTATAGTAATTTCACCTCGGTTCACATGTATCAAATCGGACAATTTTACATGGTGGTAGCTGGGATGTGGGAATGAGGGGTGCACCTGAGCTGCACCCATCTCTACTATCCTGGAACCTCAAGATGACCGCCATAAAGAGTAAAATAACAATATACCATGGATTAATAGCATCATGCATCTTCAATAATATCATGTACCTTCAATAATATCATGTACCTTCAATAACATGCCTATAAGGGTGTTGGAGAGATTAAAAGCCTGGGAGAGCTGGCAGTCAGCACTGGGCCTTTCACATGACAAGAGGTGCTTTTGTGTCAGTTTTACATGCTGTGCTATACCCACTGTAGCCACTTCACTATTATAGAGGCAACTATAGGACTCAGCTACACAACACCATTTCCTATTCTACACCCTCTGGTACTTTAGGGTATTTTATATATATTTAACTTGCATTTTTATTATAGCTCACTTTCTTTTATAATGATCTGGCAACCACCTTTTATAAGGGAGTAGCCCATAGATTACAATAGGTCTGGCAGCAGTCATTCTAACAACCTTATAAATAAATGTTCAACCGCATTAGTATAAATAAAAGTATAATCCTGGCCATTGCACATCTTGAATGCGTTGTGTATTTTAGATTTATACCCTAGTCACACTGCGCTTGCGATCCCTTGCGACCATTTTGCGACCATCAAAAAGGGACGTAATCGTTAGCACAGTGATCGGGAATGCAAGAGATCTGGGTTCGATTCCCACTCTAGGCGCAATATTTCACATTTTCATCACCTCCCCATGACAAAATCAATTGAATTTTTTTCTCAGTAATGCAGCACTGTTCCGGAATGGAAGAGATCTGGGTTCGATTCCCACTCTAGGTACAATATTTCCCATTTTCATCACCTCCCCATGACAAAATCAATTGAGTTGTTTTCTCATTACGGCAGCACTGGTCTTCCAGCCACGTTTGATTAAAGTTGCATGGTCCGATGGCTTGTGAGTTTTCCCAAACGTTTTGAGATAAATATATTAAATTGATTGTTATGATCTACTTACCATTACCCTGAAGTGGTTTTGGTGACTGCAAACTCATTTTGAAGATATTTGAAGTAAATGCATTCAAAATAATTTCGGCCGAAACACACGCCTGGAAGCCACGGCTGTGATTACCATTCCCAATCTCGCCATGGTCACGTGGTGTACTGAAACGTGATGAAACTAGGCCATGACCACTGTGAGCCTCAGAGAGGTCACGAGATTGACCTGTATCTTAGAGAGTGAGTTCTCAGGCACATGGCTTCCTCTAGCAGTGGTGTGAACGTTCATTCTTGTCAAATCGGATTTATTCCATAAATACAGCACCAATTGATTAGTGTGGGCACCAGTATCTAAGTTAGATATGTAGGATCAAATGTAGGTAAATGTTTTAGTTTTGAAAATATATTTATACCATCGGACCATGCAACTTTAAGTTATTTACACAATTTTTGCATTTCTTCATAAAATATAATTACAACACATATAATAAATTAAAAGAGCAATAACATCGACAACACAACTCTACGTATTCACTATTATCATGATCAAATACATGGTTTGTATATTTTGATGCAATCTATTCTCTCAGAGCTAGTGAGGGTCTAATCATGATTGACGGCTTATGTGGTGACCCTCTGGTTATTGTGGTTATTCAGCCATCATTGCGCGCTTCTATTCGTAAAGGCACAAAACAGTTTGAAACTGATCGTATATCTCAAGCTAAACAAAAGCGTCAGCAGAGAAAAAGTTATCTTCTTCACGTACCAGACTCTCTGACTGCAGCTACACACATGTCCAACATGCCACCGCACATTCCAAGGACAAATTGGACTCATCGGTCATGGACGAGTTCACAACAAATGATGAGTTGCTGTCATCGCCACGGATAGTAAGACGAAGAAGAAGAGGAATGACCTTCCTCAGCTGCTAAAGTAACGTAGGCCAAGGACGATTTAGATATTTGAATCAATTATCTCTAGGAAATAATATTGAACCGTGCTTAGATTCATGGATCACGGAGTATCCAGAATGATTACAGTATAAGCCCGTTAAACCAAACTTGAAGGGACCCTAGAAATTGGATTAACCGATCATTGGTTTAACCAAGCTTTGACTTTGACTTTCAGTAAGCGTGTATTGCACATGTAATATACAATGTATGTGGACACTTTCATTATTGTTTTTTATGTATATATAGTATAACCCTGTTAAACCAAGCTTGGTTAAACCAAACAATCGGTTAATCCAAACTTTTTTCAGCTACCCGGCAAAATACTACCATTTATCATATAAAAAGTCAGTGGACTCTCAGATGACCTGATAACCACATGAAAGTTTAGTTTAACCATACCGGAGTAGCCTGGGATCTGACAATTTAGTTTGGATTAACCGATAATTTGGATTAACCGACTTTGGTTTAATCAACTTTTTTATATGATAAATGGTAGTATTTTGCCGGGCCGCCGAAAAAAGTTAGGATTAACTGATCATTTGGTTTAACCGAGCTTGGTTTAACGGGGTTATGCTGTATAAAGAAGCAATTTACAACATTGTACCAACCAACCATTATCCTTATATAAATTCTAGCCTGGCTAATATAATAACCAGCGACCTTCGAACGAGGTAAGCTCTCCAAGCTGATGGCAGCAGCGATGGTGTATGAGCATATTCAATGTGAATAAATCTCTGAAGACAGATGACAACAAGAAAACAATGCCACACCTGACACGTCACAGACAATAACGCCAACGCCCATGTGCAGGAGGAACTGGACTGGTTGGTTGTTGGAGTTTTATGTCCTGACAGCATCTAAGGTCATATCATGACGGGTACTGGCTTGTGACAGTGCGCACTCATGGCGACTTTATAGTGCTGGTTGGTTGGTTGGTTGCTGGAGTTTTACGTCCTGGCAACATCAATGGTCATATCAGTACAGGTACCGACTTGTGACAGTGTACACTCATGGTGACTTTATAGTGCTGCTCCACTTGGAAATCAGGCTGTTGGCACCATGACCTGATATCGCACTCAGTCACATTTTCCTGACACTGATCCAAACCAAGCCTTGCCCTATCCTATTAATGCCGAGTGCTAGGCTAGGAAGTGACAAGTATCAATTTTATAAGTCATTGATTTGACTCGACCAGGAATGGAACTCCCGATCTCCCGTGCGCGAGGCCCGCGCTCTACCGATTCAGCCATCGCGTCCGGTGGAGGAGCTGGGAACTGGGCGTGCCCACCTGTGAGGTAGTTACTGGAGGACATTCAGGGAGACAGGTGTGCAGACGGAAGTGGAGAAGCACACACCTGCTTCAAGCACTACATTCCTAACGCGGACTGTTTAACATACAAATCGAGACTTTGGGTAAGACTTTCAATCTTACACCAGATGGGATGGCCGAATGAGTTGAGCATCCGTCTCATGTTTTGGTAGGTCGTGGAATTCCAACCCTGGCCAAGTCAAACCAATGACTTAAAAATGTATAATTGTCGCTTCCTAACTTGCCAGGCGCTCGACATTATTAGAATAGGGCAAGGACTGGTTGGCTCAGTGTCAGGATAATGTGACTGAGGAAGATATCAGGTCAGGGTGCAGGTGGCCTGGTCTCCCAGTGGGGCAGCTTTATAAAGTCGCCATGAGTATGCACTGTCACAAGTTGGTACCCATCCTGATATGACCGTAGATGTTGCCAGGACGTAAAACTCCATTAGCCAACCAACCTATTTCATAATCAAGTAATTCCCTTCCATGCCTCTATACTTGCATAATCTTCTTCTTGGTTGTCCATCAGTGGCAACGATGACAGCAACTCATCACTTGTTGTGAACTCATCGATGACTGATGAGTCCAATTTGTGCTCGGAATGTGCAGTGGCACATTGGACATGTGGGTGTAGCTCTTGTTAGAGAGTCTTGTACATGGAGGAGACGATCTTTTCTCTGCTGCTGCTTTTGTTTAGCTTGAGATATACGATCAGTGCCTTTATGAATAGAAGCATGCCATGAACTCCTGTTCATACTCACATAATACGTTTTGCATCAAATATATCCAACCGGGTCTATAATGTATAAGCCATAGTGACCTGACGCAGCTGGCATACAGTGCTTAGAGCCCCTCACAGGTGGCGCCAGTGTGGCCAATACTGTATGTACACAGGGCCAGTTAGATAGGATATAGTGAATATACTATTACATAGGGAACGTTTGTTTGTTTGATTATTGTTGTTTTACGTCCTAGCAACATTGAAGGTCATCTCAGGATGGGCACTGACTTGTGACAGTGCGCACTCATGGCAACATTTTAGTGCTGCCCCACTGGGATACCAGGCTGCCAGCACCATGACCTGATAGCCCATTCAGTCACATTATCCTGACACTGAGCCAACCAGTTCTTGCCCTATCCTAATAATGCCAAGGGCCTGGCTAGGAAGCAACAAGTATCAATTTATAAGTCATTGGTTTGACTCGACCAGGGTTTGAACCCACGATCCCATGGTCTACCAACACGGGAGACGGACGCTCTAACTCATTTGGCCATCCCGTCTGGGAACTGAAGATGGATAGTGCCCTTGTTTATATTCCCATAATAGATTATAGAGCACATATGCATGTGAAAGAAAGGTTCATGTGACCGGATGCTGTTTCAGGTGGAGTCATGTCTGCCCTGAGACCGGGCCCGGAGACGGGGCGACCCATGCAGCTGTACTGGGCGGCTGGACTCCCCACCTGCTGGCGCCCCCTGCTGGTTCTGCGGGAGAAGGAGGTGGCTGAGTGCCACACCGAGCAGCTCATCTTCGACAAGAAGGAACACAAGGCGCCACACATGCTGCGTCTCAACCCCCGCGGGGAGGTATGACCTTAGATGTTGCTAGGACGTAAAACAACAAACAATCAACGGTCGTCGGGTAGGTCAATGGTCATTTGGTATGACAAAATGCCATCTGGTATGATGAAATATCATTTGGTATGACTAAAGGTCTTCTGGTATGACTAAAGGTCATATACTATAACTAGTACTATGACCAAAGGTCTCTGCTATGACCAAATGTTGCCTGGTATGACCAAATGTCATCTGGGATGACAAAATGTCTGGTAGTGGAAAAAGTCAATAGTCGTCTGCTATTTCTGAAAGTCAATTGCTAAGACAAAAGTCGTCTGCTGATGCTAATCGTTGTCTGCCATCACTAAATGTCGTCTGCTATGTCGAATATTATTGAACTTACTTCTACAATAGTTCTTTCTTTATATGAATTTTGAAGCAGACACTATTCTTAGAAATAGTTAAAACAAATCTAGTTGTTATCATTACCTTAATACCACCCATCACTTTCCCCGTCCCTCTAGTTGCCGATATTCTACCACGGAGATAGACTGATCAGCGAGTCTGTTGCCATATGTGACTATCTGGAGGTGAGGATTGTGATTGCAGTACTCATTGATTTCTTTATTTTATTTGTGCGAATTAAGCGTGTATGCGGCATGCGGCATGCGGTATGCGGTATGTGAATGGCATGATTCCTTCTACGCGGTATGTGGCATGTGGTATGCGGCATGCGGCGAGGTCTCACACAGGGGTTCCTACCTTTATCCACAGAAATAGGAATAGTTATCTATGCTTTGGCAATTATAAAAGTAGGAACCCCCATGTGAGACTAATCACTATGTACATGGCATCACCACCACCACCACTACTATTACTACTACTACTACTACTACTACCATATGTTTCCCCTCCGCACACACTAATCACTATGTACACGGCACCCCTCTATGCCTGTGTGTGCCCTCCGCACCCCTGTGTGTGACCGTTCCGTAATGATCGGTTGCCTCTCCTCGTCTAAAACTAATGGACACATGCGACTGATGGTTTCTATTCGCATACCGCATGCCGCATACCGCATGCCGCACCGATGGCTACATGGACCGATCGAGTTGTCGCATTCGCATTCGCATTCGCATACTGCGTGTAAGGAATGTGGCCCATAGGCTTCAAGGCGTTTCGATTTTTTGTCACATTCGCATTCGCATATCGCATACCGCATACCGCATACCGCGTGTAAGGAATGTACCCTTTATGCTTGCTAAAAAAATTTTTTTGCATCTTTCTATCAACTAACAGAAAGTGATTATCCAAATAGATTTTCTTAATTTCTTTGAGCATATATTATTGAGAGGAGAGCTTCATCCTTCACGGACTGGTTTCAATAGAAAAAATGAAAACATTGTGAACAAGCAATATGTAATACAGTGGTCCCCCTCTTAAACGACCACCCCTACTGCAGAGATAATGTGGTCGCATAAGGGAGGTGGTCTCTGGTGAGAGGGTTAGGGTTATGGTTAGGGTGAGAGGGAGTGACACATTTAAATATCATCAAAGACCCTATAATACTAAGACAGCTCACTCCCTATCTCTCCAATGGGAATGTAAATTTCGCAGTGCCACCTTGTGGTGGGTTTGATCAGCCCGGCTG
Source organism: Branchipolynoe longqiensis (assembly GCA_030323885.1). Classification (NCBI taxonomy): domain Eukaryota; kingdom Metazoa; phylum Annelida; class Polychaeta; order Phyllodocida; family Polynoidae; genus Branchipolynoe; species Branchipolynoe longqiensis. The sequence goes on from CM059189.1 coordinate 10,039,179, forward strand.
CTGTAAACACATACAATTATATTATACATGAGATAGGTAAGTATGAATACACATCAATATGAAATTGCTATGAACAAATACACATCATCATCAGCATCATCATCAGCATCGCCATCATCACACATCTTTCACATTCATATATGCATTTATACATATAATATAGCAACTGTTTAACAAAGAGAACAGCCAGCGCACCAAGTGGCGGGTTTGATCATTTTGATTACACAGTACAGGCTGAGTGAGCCGTCTTAGTATTATAGGGTCTTTGATATCATATAACTGTATAATCACATTTGTTGGTTTTAAAATAGCATATTATGTAGTTAAAACATCACATAATCACACTAGTTTTAAAATGTCCATCTAAATATCATATAATAAAATTTGTTTGTTTTAGGATAACACATTAAGTAATTAAAATCACATAATTACATTGGTTATAAGATGTTCATTTAAATATCATATAATCACACTTGTTGGTCTTAAAATAACACATTAAGTAATTAAGACATCACATGATCACGCTGGTTTTAAAATGTCCATTTAAATATCATAAAATCGTATTTGTTGCTTTCAAGATAACACATTAAGTAATTAAAACATCACATGATCACACTGGTTTTAAAATGTGCTTTTAAATATCACATAACCATACTTGTGGTCGCATAAAGGGGGAATAGGGTGATCGTTGGTCCCGTTTGGTGGGATGTCGTCGTTGAGGGGTAATTTGTAAATAAAATATGTTACTGCATTGGAATTCTGGCTGTATAAGGCGGGTGGTCGTTGTTCAGGGTGGTCGTTTAAGAGGGGGACCACTGTAGCGTCTAACTATTTTTACTTCTTTCTGTCAGGGGATTTTCCCCAATCGAGGCATCAAACTGCATCCTGATGACGAGGCAATGTTTGCGAAGGTCTGTCAGCGGAAGCACGAGGTAAGGTCACTCATTTTCTACATAACTAGGTCAACCTGGTTACTCCTGCAGCACTGTCTCTGAGGCCGTAATCGATTAACACGACCCGGCCGACTCGGATCACCCGAGTTGATAGAATTTCAAATCGAACACCGTGAGTGGAGTTGACAAAAACATGTGCCGTGTGCAAAAAGGCCTGACCCCAGTAACCCACCTCTTGGCTGGGGGGTGGCTAGGAGCGATGATGTCACATTTGCGCTGGTACCATCCTGCAGGATAACAGCTACCAGTACCAGTCCTACATGTTTTTTTTTGGTAATAACCCATATTAATGAAATGGAAATATAACTAAACTATGCAATCATAAAATACTTTAAATCCTATTTTGCTGTAGTTATATCGATTATTTAAAAATAAAGGTTTTGGATTAGGCCACCATTTTCCCACCCCGAGCATGGAGAAGCGTATTCGATTATTCAACCCGAGTCTGTAGGATGTGCGCATGCACCAAAAAGTGGCTTGGGTGACCCGAGTTGATTAATCGATTACACCCTGATTGATTGATTTGGTGGTTGCTTTACGTCGTGTCGGCAGCATAAGCCATATTCACAGCGTAAAAAGGGTACTCTTTGGGTACTATGGCTGCCTGCCTAACTATATGACTGCATGTATGCCTGCCTGTATGACTGCTTGCCTGCCTGTATGACTGACTACCTGTTTACCGGCCTGTATGTCTGCCTACCTGCCTGCTTGGCTGTCTGTATGTATATTATGTATACATGTATGTCTGCCTGTATGACTGACTACCTGTTTGCCTGCCTGTTTGTCTGCATGTAGACTGCCTGCCTGCCTACCTGTATGTCTGTTTGCCTGCCTGTCTGTATCACTGCCTGTTTACCTGCCTGTCTGCTTGTATGTCTCTTTGCCTGCCTGACTTTATGGCTGCATGCCTGCCTGCCTGTTTGTCTACCTGCATATTAGATAAAAATTAATATTCACCCCATACTTACAGTACAGGGGTGAACCATAACGTAGTCTAAATACTCGCGAAAATAGCTTTAGTATGGAATAGGAAGTAGAAACTCTGGTTTCAGGATCAAATGGCTACATATATTGGTGCAGGGTTGGTGAAAAGAGAGAGAATGCAAAAAGACAAGATGGCAGCGATAAAATGCTGTCGGTTTTATTTTTAAAGTTCCTTAAGCTACATGTTTTATTATATTTTTCAAATCAGAAGTAGCAGGTAAATATGAAGATTTATATGAAGAATATATTTTGCTTCTTAAATTAAGAACTGACCAGCTCAGTTCATTTCCCCAGCATGCCGAAATTCTTCGGCAGTTTTTCTAATGGGTTGGTTTTCACCTCTGTACTGGAAGTATGGGGTGAATCTTTTATCTACCTGCCTATATGAATGTATATTTGCCTGTATGACTGCCTGCCTATATTTGCCTGTATATATGACTGACTGCCTGCCTGCCTGTATGTATGTAGGCCTATGTATGTATGTATGTATGTATGTATGTATGCTTGTCTGTTTGTTTATTTGCCTCCCTCCCTCTATCACTCCTTTCCTGTCTGTCTGTCTCCCTCCACCCACTCCTTTTCTCCTCCCTTCCCTCCCTCCTTCTCTCCGGACGGACTGATAGTACACGAGCGCCACCTAGCGTTATCTCGGGCGCCGACAACCCCTTTGTTGTTGTTTTGTATTCACCCTCAACCGAACTGTCGCTGTGAGAGGGTTGCGAGGCAATCCAATAGAAGAAGTGTCGGGAGGCTGGGTTATGGATATAAACCCTAAGAATTTTTAATGTAACATTCTAAATATACTGTTTCCATGCTCGTGTATCATAGCCCGCTACTTTTGGACTGAAGAATGCACATTAGATGACAAAATCATGTCGGCTTTTCCCCCCATAAACCAGCATTCCGACACTTTTTCTAATGGGCTATTTAGCAGGTCTGTTCCAAAGACAGTGTTGCAGAAATAACTAGAGGGTGTGTGTACTATCGTGATTTTTCCATTCTGTCCTCGCTGTTGAATGACACATAAAATCAAAAGAACGAGGTGTAAAGTCTACGGCTCGAATCTGTGGTTCTGTAGGCAGGCTATAGTGAAATTAATACAGGCAAAGAGAAAGGAAGAGTATCAAGTGTGAAAGAAGAAGAGAGTCAAGCCCTCTGGTTTATTATTTATATGGTACATGGATTCAGTATAGAGTATCACCCCACCCCATTCTCCCAATGAGAAACAATCATTTCTAGCTCCACCAATGAGAAACAAGCATTCCTGGTCCCCATGGTTACAGTGATCTGCTCACCACCACCACGCTGTGTGGTTCCACTGGCCACCGCCTGCCTTGAGCTGAGTGTGGTATCCTGACCAGCAGAGGGGGAGGGGGTACTGTGTAGGGCTCTGAGTGCCCCTTACACACAACCCTACTAGCACCACGATGTATATTTATCTATCAATCAAGCTCCACCAGCAACTACATAAACACATCTATGCACCTGGGGCCGTATGCATGAAGAATTATTTATTGGCTCCGGTGTTAAGGACTGCATTCGGGTTAGCTAACCCCAGTATTGGGAAATGTGTCACGGAGGATGTACGGTGCCAAAGCGTGGTGGCGTTAGCTAACATAGCAGTTATTTATAGATTTGGGAAATCCCTCTGAGCCTGTTGCCGGCGAGCACCACTATTTGGCAATATCGCCGCTGATGCGGCGGCGGCGGCAATTTGTTTTCATTCGATTCGACAATATGAATATCGCTGCCGATGTAGCAGCGGCGTTAATATCGCTTTGATTTTGGGGTTAATTTGACCAAATTTCACTTTTGGAGCATGTTATTGTGTTAAATATGGTAGCATTGAGCCTGTTGCCGGCGAGCAAAGCTATTTGACAATATGGCCGCCGATTCGGCGACGGTGGCGGCGGGGTTAATATCGGTTCGATTATTGGTTTAATTTGACCAAAATTCGGCAGCGGCGTTAATATCGCTTCGATTTTGTGGTTAATTTGATAAAATTTCACGGTTTGAGTATGTAATTCTGTTAAATTTGATAGCATTGAATAGATTTGGGCCTAATATATAGCCGCCGATGCGGCGGCGGCGGCGGCGATTTGTTCTGTTTACATTCGTCAATTCGACAATATGAATATCGCCGCCGATGTAGCAGTGGCTTTAATATCGGTTTGATTTTAGGGTTAATTTAATGAAATTTCACGTTCTGAGTATGTAACTCTGTTAAATATGATAGCATCGAATAGATTTGGGCCTAATCGGTCCCTAACACCGACGGTAAACTTGATATGGCTTGGGGTTAAGCTCGCGGTGTTTCCGTAACACTGCTTCATAGATAGCGACTTTTCGCCGCTAAACTAGAAATCCCGTCCAAACCCAGTTTTGGCTCGCTAACACCGCCCGCTGCATACAGGCCCTGGCCCTATGTACCTGTTTCACAAATAGAACATTTGCATTCCCCACCAATGCTTATTATCGGAATATTTTCCAGAGGGTTGCACATCAGAATGTACCAGACTTTGATACGCAAGTTAATTAATTCACCACAATTGCCACAGAAATATTTCAAAGAGCAAACACAATACACCAGTTCATTCCACCAATGGTTTTTATTTACATAATACCCAATAATGAATCCAGACATCTCTGTCTATTCAAATGGTACTTTGCAATATTTGTTATTGGTAATGTCGTGGGGGTGATGAAAATAGGAAATATTGCACCTCGAACAAGATTCGAACTCACACCTCACCACTTCCGGGACTAGCATGCTAACCATTACACCACATATGCTCCCTGATGCAATCACTCTATCCACGTCCACCAGTGCAGGCAGCTTCTTGCCTGAGATGTCAGTGCAGTCTACTACACTCGCCACCCATGGAATTGTGGAGGTGGTCGGTTTAGGGAGTTTTAAATATCGTTACAATGGTATTGTATGGGCGATCGTTTGGGACCCAAATAATGCGATCGATATAGGGGAGTGGTCAATCTGTGGCAGTGGTCGGTTAGAGGGGTTTTACTGTATATACACATGGTAGGTTCAACAACCTTACAATGCAAATCTTGGTCATATGTCATATGGGTGATGAAAATAGGAAATGCCAGGGGTAGCATGCTTAACCATTACACCAGCGAGTCCCCCCTGATGCAATCACCCTATCCACAACCACCTGTCTATGCGGCTCCTTGCCTGAGAGCTCAGTGCAGGATACTGCAATACGTTATGTACAATTTCATCCATGCAGGCTTTAAACCTGTACCGGAAGGGGAGCGAGGAGCTGGTCTACTGGACGTGGACGGCCTCACCTGAGGAGATGACACAGGTGAGTTTACCTGTACACGGCTAAAGACATGCATACATTTACCGATTGTTGGTGTTCCTATATGATCAATTATAGTCTACTAATTATCCCCTGAAGAAACACTAAATGGCATCACTGGAAAACGGTGGCCGAATCGGTAGAGTGCAGACTTCTCGTGCGGGAGATCGAGAGTTCAATTCCCGGTCGAGTTAAACCAATGACTTACAAGATTAATACTTGTCGCTTCCTAGCTTGGCGCTTGTCATTAATAGGATAGGGCAAGGACTGGTTAGCTCAATGTCAGGATAATGTGACTGAGTGAGATATTGGGTCATGGTGCTGGCGGCCTGATTTCCCAATGCAGCAACACTATAAAGTCGCCATGAGTGAGCACTGTCACAAGTCAGTACCCATCCTGATGTGACCTTAGATGTTGCCAGGACGTAAAACGCCAACAACCAACCAAATGCCATCCACCCATGTACTTATTATAACATAGACTTGCCACAATGGAAATATTATCAAAGGAGAGATTAATGCTCAAATGTGTGTCTTCTGAATTTTGTATCAGCTAGATGGACTAAACCTGCAACCTTGCATGCTTAGAGACCGGAAGTAGGGTGACCTGGTGACAGTCCTTTCCATTCCCATACTTCACGCTAATCTCAATACTGTAAAGTTGCATTATCCGATGGTTTTGGGTCTCAGTCATTTATTAAAGACAAATAACAGGTTCTTGATAATTATATTTTACCCTATTTTATTTGTAGTAATTTTTATTATAGATAGTTAACTTGGAGATATTTGAAGTGAAAACAAGCCAAATTAATGCTTGGCATGCACAGTAAAATACTAGACATGATAGGCCTCAGCAGTAACAGCTTCAACACGATTGACTTCAATAAAACAACAAATGCTTAATACGTGCACCAATATCTAAGTTTGGATATGCAGTATCAAATCTAGGTGAGTATTTTGGTTTTTTAATATTTTATACTTCCATCCGACTATGCAGCTTTGACCATTATACTTCCATCCGACTATGCAGCTTGAACCATTATGCTTACACCTGACTATGCAGCTTTAACCATTATACTTACACCTGACTATGCAGCTTTAACCATTATACTTACACCCAACTATGCAGCTTTAACCATTATACTTACACCTGACTATGCAGCTTTAACCATTATACTTACATGCAACTATGCAGCTTTAACCATTATACTTACACCCGACTATGCAGCTTTAACCATTATACTAACACCCGACTATACCGCTTTAACCATTATACTTACACCCAACTATGCAGCTTTAACCATTATACTTACACCTGACTATACAGCTTTAACCATTATGCTAACACCTGACTATGCAGCTTTAACCATTATACTAACACCCAACTATGCAGCTTTAACCATTATACTTACACCCAACTATGCAGCTTTAACCATTATGCTAACACCTAACTATGCAGCTTTAACCATTATACTAACACCCAACTATGCAGCTTTAACCATTAAGTGTAGTGGTCTGCACTGACCTCCAGGCAAGTAACCACATAGAAGGAGGCGTGGGGAGTGTGTGAATCAGGAGCCTAGGTGGTGTAAGTTAGCACAATGGCCCGGAATGCAAGAGATGTGGGTTCGAGTCCCGCTCTAGGCACAGTATTCCCATTTAATCACCCCATGACACTGGTTGCCGTGATCAGGATCCTGTACAAGCTTTGCGCTGTATGGTTGTTGAACCTACCCTGTGTATGATGTGTTAGTGCATTGCCTGTATGTATGTAATTGTAAGCATTACAAGACTTACAATTCCAGGGGGACGAGTGTAGTGGTCTGCACTGACCTCTCAGGCAAGTAACCACATAGACAGGTAGGCGTGGGGAGTGTGTTGATATCAGGGAGCCTAGGTGGTGTAATGGTTAGCACACTGGCCCGGAATGCAAAGAGATGTGGGTTCGAGTCCGCTCTAGGTGCAGTATTTCCCATTTTAATCACCCCCACGACACTGGTTGCCGTGACCAGGATCCTGTACAAGCTTTGCGCTGTATGGTTGTTGAACCTACCCTGTGTATGTATGTGTTAGTGCATTGCCTGTATGTATGTAATTGTAAGCAATAAAAGACTTACAATTCCAGGGGACGAGTGTAGTGGTCTGCACTGACCTCTCAGGCAAGTCCACATAGACAGGTAGGGTGGGGAGTGTGTTGATATCAGGGAGCCTAGGTGGTGTAATGGTTAGCACACTGGCCCGGAATGCAAAGAGATGTGGGTCGAGTCCCGCTCTAGGCGCAATATTTCCCATTTTCATCACCCCCACGACACTGGTTGCCGTGACCAGGATCCTGTACAAGCTTTGCGCTGTATGGTTGTTGAACCTACCCTGTGTATGTATGTGTTGTGCATTGCCTGTATGTATGTAATTGTAAGCATTACAAGACTTACAATTCCAGGGGGACGAGTGTAGTGGTCTGCACTGACCTCTCAGGCAAGTAACCACATAGACAGGTAGGCGTGGGGAGTGTGTTGATATCAGGGAGCCTAGGTGGTGTAATGGTTAGCACACTGGCCCGGAATGCAAAGAGATGTGGGTTCGAGTCCCGCTCTAGGCGCAATATTTCCCATTTTCATCACCCCCATGACACTGGTGCCGTGACCAGGATCCTGTACAAGCTTTGCGCTGTATGGTTGTTGAACCTACCTTGTATGTATGTGTTAGTGCATTGCCTGTATGTATGTAATTGTAAGCATTACAAGACTTACAATTCCAGGGGGACGAGTGTAGTGGTCTGCACTGACCTCTCAGGCAAGTAACCACATAGACAGGTAGGCGTGGGGAGTGTGTTGATATCAGGGAGCCTAGGTGGTGTAATGGTTAGCACACTGGCCTGGAATGCAAAGAGATGTGGGTTCGAGTCCCGCTCTAGGCGCAGTATTTCCCATTTTCATCACCCCCACGACAATACTTACACCCGACTATGCAGCTTTAACCATTATACTAACACCCGACTATACCGCTTTAACCATTATACTTACACCCAACTATGCAGCTTTAACCATTATACTTACACCTGACTATGCAGCTTTAACCATTATGCTAACACCTAACTATGCAGCTTTAACCATTATACTAACACCCAACTATGCAGCTTTAACCATTATACTTACACCTGACTATACAGCTTTAACCACTATACTTACACCCAACTATGCAGCTTTATCCATTATACTTACACCCGACTATGCAGCTTTAACCATTATACTAACACCCGACTATACCGCTTTAACCATTATACTTACACTCAATTATGCAGCTTGAACCATTATGCTTACACCTGACTGTACAGCTTTAACCATTATACTTACACCCGACTATGCAGCTTTAACCATTATCCTAACACCAGACTATACCACTTTAACCATTATACTTACACCCGACTATGCAGCTTTAACCATTATACTAACACCCGACTATACCGCTTTAACCATTATACTAACACCTGACTATACAGCTTTAACCATTATACTTACACCCAACTATGCAGCTTTAACCATTATACTAACACCTGACTATACAGCTTTAACCATTATACTTACACCTGACTATACAGCTTTAACCATTATACTTACACCCAACTATGCAGCTTTAACCATTATACTTACACCTGACTATGCAGCTTTAACCATTATACTTACACGCAACTATGCAGCTTTAACCATTATACTTACACCTGACTATGCAGCTTTAACCATTATACTTACACACAACTATGCAGCTTTAACCATTATACTTACACCCGACTATGTAGCTTTAACCATTATACTTACACCCGACTATGCAGCTTTAACCATTATACTTACACCCAACTATGCAGCTTTAACCATTATACTTACACCCAACTATGCAGCTTTAACCATTATACTTACACCCGACTATGCATCTTTAACCATTATACTTACACCGAACTATGCAGCTTTAACCATTATGTTTTTATCCGACTATACAGCTTTAATCCGACTATGCAGCTCTAACCATTATACTTACACCCAAATAATCAGCTTTAACCATTATGGTTTTATCCAACTATACAGCTTTAATCTGACTATGCAGCTTGAACCAGTATTCTTACACCCGACTATAGCGCTTGAACCATTATACTTACACCTGACTATACAGATTTAACCATTGTACTTACACTCGATTATGCAGCTTTAACCATTATACTTACACCGGACTATACAGTCCTGATATGACCTTAGATGTTGCTAGGACGTAAAACAACAGCAAACAAACAACAAACAACAAACGACTATACAGCTTTAACCATTATACTTACACCCAACTATGCAGCTTTAACCACTATACTTACACCCGAATACGCAGCTTTCAGCCATTATACTTACACCTGACTATGCAGCTTTAATCTGACTATGCAGCTTTAACCATTATACTTACACCCAACTATGCAGCCTTAACCATTATACTTACACCTGACTATGCAGCTTTAATCCGACTATGCAGCTTTAACCATTATACTTACACCTGACTATGCAGCTTTAACCATTATACTTACACCTGACTATGCAGCTTTAATCCGACTATGCAGCTTTAACCATTATACTTACACCTGACTATGCAGCTTTAACCATTATACTTACACCTGACTATGCAGCTTTAACCACTATGCTTACACCCAACTATGCAGCTTTAACCATTATACTTACACCTGACTATGCAGCTTTAATCTGACTATGCAGCTTTAACCATTATACTTACACCCGACTATGCAGCTTTAATCCGACTATGCAGCTTTAACCATTATACTTACACCCGACTATACAGATTTAACCATTGTACTTACACTCAATTATGCAGCTTTAACCATTATGCTTACACCCAACTATGCAGCTTTAACCACTATACTTACACCTGACTATGCAGCTTTAACCATTATACTTACACCTGACTATGCAGCTTTACTCTGACTATGCAGCTTTAACCATTATACTTACACCCAACTATGCAGCTTTAACCATTATACTTACACCTGACTATGCATCTTTAATCTGACTATGCAGCTTTAACCATTATACTTACACCAGACTATGCAGCTTTAACCATTATACTTACACCTGACTATGCATCTTTAATCTGACTATGCAGCTTTAACCATTATACTTACACCAGACTAGGCAGCTTTAACCATTATACTTACACCCAACTATGCAGCTTTAACCATTATACTTACACCTGACTATACAGCTTTAACCATTATACTTACACCTAACTATGCAGCTTTAACCATTATACTTACACCTGACTATGCAGCTTTAACCATTATACTTACACCCAACTATGCAGCTTTAACCATTTTACTTACACCTGACTATACAGCTTTAACCATTATACTTACACCTAACTATGCAGCTTTAACCATTATACTTACACCTGACTATGCAGCTTTAACCACTATGCTTACACCCAACTATGCAGCTTTAACCAATATACTTACACCTGACTATGCATCTTTAATCTGACTATGCAGCTTTAACCATTATACTTACACCAGACTAGGCAGCTTTAACCATTATACTTACACCCAACTATGCAGCTTTAACCAATATACTTACACCTGACTATGCAGCTTTAATCTGACTATGCAGCTTTAACCATTATACTTACACCAGACTAGGCAGCTTTAACCAGTATACTTACACCTGACTATGCAGCTTTAATCCGACTATGCAGCTTTACCCATTATACTTTCACCCGACTATACAGCTTTTAACCAGGTGTTTATATTTCCTCCTTATTTGATGGTGTTTTTCTTGTGTTTTCTTTTCCTTCTCTCCAGGAGGTTCTTCGGAAGAAAAAAGATGCTCTTGCCTCTGAGTTAGAATTCTGGGAAAAACACTTAGAAAAGGTTAGTCTTGCAGCATCGCAGTGGCGTGCAGAGGTTTTGTGATGCCGGGGGCCAACTCCTTGATTGTACGCCTGTAAAACTCAATTATATGGTATAGTACTGACAAATGTGAGCAAAGAAGACATTTTATGTATGCCCTGATATGGATGCCCGGGGCCGTCACACCCCCTGCCATCCTCTATGCACGCTACTGCAGTGTCATCCTATATTATCTGATACCCTAAGGTTATTAAGTGCACTACCGATGCCGCAAAGTATTCTCTTTTTCCTTGATAATTTGAACTATCTTTTATCATAAGCAGCTAACTTTGAAGGTATTTGAACTGAAAACATGCACTATTTAATTAACCTCATTATACCCTTCTTGGCATGAGCAATTGTTTAATAAATTCACCAATATCCACGTTAGATATGTAGCATCAAATCTCAGTGAGTATTTTGGTTTCGTAATATTGATCCTTTCATCAGACCATGATGCTTTAATAGTGACCTATTAATTATTTAAAAAACTGACGAATTATCAAGAACTGAAAAGTCCAAGACATAAAAGGACATGGTATAAATTAGGTGGGGCCCATTTTACTCATTCTGAACACTCACTCTCCAATCTGATGATACGCTTAGCATAATGGCGCCTATATGTTTCCAAAGTGTATGGGATGCCATTGGCGTCCCACTGGCCCACTTTGTATGTATCATACTCTAATGACGTCACTCTCTGGTTGTTATGTAACAGGAGGAGGTGGTGACGCACTTTATGCAAATAATCACCTAATGACATCACTCTCTGTTTGTTATGTAACAGGAGGAGGTGGTGACACACTTTATGCAAATAATCACCTAATGACATAAGTCTCTGGTTTTTCCATAACAGGAGGCTGTGGTGACCCACTTTACACAAACAATTACCTAATGACGTCAGCCTGTGGTTGTTCCATAACAGGAGGTGGCTGTGACCGAATTTATGCAAATAGCCACATAATGACACCAGCCTCTGGTTGTTCCATAGCAGGAGGCCGCAGTAACCCACTTTATACAAATAATCACCTAATGACGTCAGCCCCTGGTTTTTCCATAACAGGAGGCCGCCGTGACACACTTTATGCAAACAATCACCTAATGACGTCATGCTCTGGTTGTTCCATAACAGGAGGTGGCTGTGATACACTTTATACAAACAATCATCCAATAATGTCATGCTCTGGTTGTTCTGCAACAGGAGGCTCTGGTGACCCATTTTACACAAATAATCACCTAATGACATCATACTCTGGTTGTTCCGCGACAGGAGGCTGTAGTGACCCACTTTACACAAATAATCACCTAATGAGGTCATACTCTGGTTGTTCCGCGACAGGAGGCTGTGGTGACCCACTTTACGCAAATAATCACCTAATGAGGTCATGCTCTGGTTGTTCCGTGACAGGAGGCTGTGGTGACCTACATCGCCGGGATGGATTTCAGCATGGCGGACGTGGTGCTGTTCCCGACGCTCGCCTTCCTGGTGCGCATGGGCCTGGTGCTCGACGAACGCCGCTTCCCGCGCCTGCGCAAGTACTACGCCATAGTGAGGATGAGGCCCTCCGTGCAGGCGACCTGGCCCGCCCACTGGGGCAGTGGGGAGGTGGGGCAGCTGCTGGCCGACGTGTAGGGGGGGGGGGGGGCTTGAGGTACTGGTGGGACGTATAGAGGGGAGGCGAGGGAGGGGGAGGGGGGGGGGGGGGGGGGGGGGGACAGGCGGCAGAGGGCAGGGGGCAGGCGGCGCAGCTACTAGCCGACGTGTAGGGGCCGGGGGGAGGGGAGGGGAGGCGGGGAGGGATGAGCTAGTGATGGACGTGAAGTGGGGGGAGAGGGAGGAGGGAGGGGGAGGGGGCTGAGCTACTGGCGAACGCATAGTGGGAGACGGGGGTTGAGGTACTGCGGGAGGGTGTGGGGGGGGGGGGGAGGTGACCGATCTACTGGTGTGTGTAGGCGTGTACAGGGAAGGGAGAATGAGGAGGAGGGGTGGGAAGGAAGGAGGAGGTTAGAGGATAGAACAGGGAGTGACGGCAAAGTAGTAAAGCAACCCTCTATGACAGTGACAGAACTGAAGCTGTGGTTCTGTTATTACAGTCAACGATGCCAATAACCTATGACGGCATTCCAATCCAGTGACATGTGTAGTGTGTGGACAGGCGCGGGTACAAATGTGATTGAATTTTCTCTCATTAAACAGTTCTGGAGACAATAATGACATCTAGTGTTCAGCTTTCATTGGGAGCAGAGCTCATCTGATTATGATATTATAAGTATATTCTACGGCTACTGTACTTGTAAGAGTATAGAGTTGATGAACTTACTTGGAATTAATGTGTTAATGCGGTTCAATTGTACAATGTGATTTCGAGATATAGGTTAGGTGCCCCTAATACTATAGTAATAGGGGCGGGGGAGGGAAGGCTTTTAAAGTTGCATTGTCTGATGGTTTTGAGTTTCTGTCATTAGGTTGATCATCATAAGCCAACTTACTTTAATTTGAAATAAATGACTAAAGCTAAGATTCCATATACGCGGTATGCGAATGTGGCAACAAATCGAAAAGCATGTAAATGAATAGTGGTGCTTCCATACGTCCGAATGTGAATACAAACGCGAATGCGAATGCGAATGCGAATGCGGCAAATGGATCGACCCATGGACCGATTGGTGCGAATGTGAATGTGAATGCGAATACTGCTGCGTTTGCCATAGAAAACAATTTAACTTTGATCTTCCTTCACATATTTGGAGAAAAAAAAAAAAAATGTCATGGGTAAAATTTTTGGTGTTTGTTTGTTTAATTCACTTCACTCGGTCAGAAAGTAACTGGAACAAGGAGAGAAATTTAAAGATTTATTAAAAATGAATCAGACCCACAGGTGGGCCAGGCAAGCAGGTGACAGTGACCCAGTTCTCGTATGAGATGGCATGATCAAGCGGTCGACAAGGAACAGGTAGGCGTGCAGGTCGGTGAGCAGGTGGAGAGTGGATCAGAGCAGGTGACATGTAGACCCATCAGCGCTCACTCCCCATGTTAGAGGGAGGGTGGGTGGGAAAAGGCGAAGTGCACAGGTCGGTGCCAAGGAAGCAAGTGAGCGGTAATGTAGAGAAGGAGAAACAGGAAAGGAGGAAAGCTGACCTTGTATGCAAATTATCCATGTTAGCCTCGCCAACACGCTCAACGATCCCCCAGCACAAAATGTAAACATCGGCTATTGGGGGTTGGCATATATCTATGCCACATATACCACATTCGCATTCGCATGCCACATGCCGCATACCATGTATATGGAATCTTAGCTTAACTTAAGGGATATTTGAGTGCAAACATGCAAACATTATTTTGGTGTGCTCCTCTAAACTCTGACTCTCTGCACTGAACAACAGGAAGAGGTTATATTAACTTAATTTAGCATCTGCTTCTATGCAGCAACAAATACTCAATAAGTGCAGCGGTATTTAAGTGGGATATGTAGGTTCAGATCTAGGTAAGTGCGTTGCTTTTGAGCATTGTATGTTTTTATCGGACTATCCATCTTTAATGTGGTCAGTCTCAGTGGTTGATAATAATGGGCGTAATCGATTAATCAACTCGGGTCACCAGAGCCACTTTTTGCCGCATGCGCACATCCTACAGACTCGGGTCGAATAATCGAATATGCTTCGCCACTTTCGGGGTGGACAAAATGGTGGCTTAATCCAAAACTTTTTTTTTTTTTTAATAACCGATAAAACTACAGCAAAATAGGATTTAAAGTATTTTATGATGGCATAGTTTAGCTATATTACCATTTCATTAATCTAGGTTATTAAACAAAAAAAACATGTATGACTGGTACTTTTGTTTCTTATCCTGCAGGATGGTACCAGCGCAAATGTGACGTCATCGCCCGTAGCCAACCCCAGCCAAGGGTAGGGTTACTGGGGTCGGGTCTTTTTACACACGGCACGTGTATTTGTCGACTCTACTCGCGGTGTTCCATTTGAAATTCTGACGACTCGGGTGACCCGAGTCGCTCGGGTCGTGTTAATCAATTACGGCCAATGTGTTCCAAGTTTCGCTGGTCCTTCAGTAAAGACTGGGGTTGAGGCCCAGCACGCCCAGTCCCAGCTATAGCCGTTCCGTTCAAACTAACGTAGATATATGCACAATAACCTAGCCTGGTGCTTGGAATTACTAGGCTATGACAAGTACTAGTAATTAACACAGTATCAGGATAATGTGACTGTGTGGGATATTGGGCCAATATGCCAGTGGCCCGATCTCCCAGTGTGGCAGCACTATAAAGTCACCATGAGTGCACACTGTCACAAGTCAGTACCCATTCTGGTATGACCTTGGTTCTTGCTGGGACGTAAAACAACAACTAACCTCCCCCGGCCCTCTTAGAGGACTGAGGTTGGGCTCCTAGATGACCTTTTTCTTTCCACCCCTCGTACTGCCCGGCTCGTGTGCCCGCCTGCCCACCCGCGCCACGACTTTGCTCCCTCCCTGGGGCCGTATGCAGGAGTCCGTGGTATTCGATGGTAGCGAGCCAAAACGGTGGTAGGAGGGAATTTCCCGGGATGGGGCGAAAAGTGGTATGCACGAGTCGGTGATAGGCCTAACAGCTGTAGGCACTGGTTCCACTGTTCCCTGTGGGGTGGCGTGGCGTGTTACCCTACCCCTGAAAAATAGGAGGTATAGCGATTTCATTCGGCCCAAATCTATTCAATGCTGTCATATTTAACAGAATTACATACGTAATAAGTGAAATTTTATTAAATTAACCCTAAAATCGAAGCGAGATTAACGCTGCCGCCACAAAGGCGGCGATATTAATATTGTCGAGCCGACGAATGCAAGCAACTGCCGCCGCCACCGCCAGTATGGAAAGCGACGTCGATGCGGCGGCGGTGGCGGCGATTTGTTTACTTTACATTCGTCGATTCGAACATATTAATATCGGCAGCATTAATATTGCTTCGAATTTAGGGTTAATTTCATGAAATTTCACTCATTGCGTATGTAATTCTGCTAAATATGATAGCATTTAATACATTTGAGCCTAATATATGCCTACAAATGCAGAGGGATTTCCCAAATCTATGAATAACTTCACGTGTAGCTATAATCAAAGTGTTACGCGCTCCTGCATACCACTTGACACAGTTCCCGACGTCGGCGATAGCTAACCGGTAATAGGCTGTAACACCAAAAGCCGCTACCACCGACTCCTGCATACAGGCCCTGATCTCTACGACCACTACCAACCTAAAGCCAACTCCCTGCCACATGCGTTCCGCTTTTTGCAGTGCCCGTAGGCCTACAGTGCTGCAGATTTGCAGCCTTCAGTGCGCCAACAGGAGTGAAAACTCCCCAAAAAACAACAAACAACCCGGAATAAAGGTGCAATTCGGATTGTTACAATATGATGATGCTTCCAGTGTTGATGTTTATATCCCTCTCCTGACAGGATCAGATTACAGTATAACCCCGTCTACCCAAACTTGAAGGCACCCTAGAAATTTGTTTGGATTAACCGATCATTGGTTTAACCGAGCTTTGGCTTTGACTTTGACTTGGCTTTGACAAAAATGAGGGTGCATTATGAATGTAATATATGATGTATGTGGAGACTTTGATTATTGTTTTTTATGTATATACAGTATAACCAAGTTAAACCATGCTCGGTTAAACCAAACGATCGGTTAATCCAAACTTTTTTTTGGCGGCCCGGCAAAATACTACCATTTATCATATAAAAAAGTCTCAGATGACCTTATAACCACATCAAAGTTTTGTTTAACCATACCGGAAGTAGCCTGGGGCCTGACAATTTTGTTTGGATTAACCAATAATTTGGATTAACCAACTTTGGTTTAACCAACTTTTTTGATAAATGGTAGTATTTTGCCGGGCCGCTGAAAAAAGTTAGGATTAACCGATCGTTTGGTTTAACCGAGCTTGGTTTAACGGGGTTGTACTGTATTTGGGCCTACTGAGTGGCACTATGTGGTCTCTGGCCACGTGGCGGCTCTTTATAAACACTGAGCGGGCAGTCGTTATAGTGGCTGACATGTCAATCACTACCCCTATTGTTTGAACTGAAATTGTCTAGAACCATGACCCGATACCCCACTCAGTCACAATATCCTGACACTGAGCAAACCGGTCCATGTAGGGCCTAACGCTGAAGCGCCAGGCTAAATTTAACCCATCCTCCACTCGGTGAGGCCGCTTCGGTTAGTTTCCGCTAGGTGGCGTCATCGTTTCCCAAGAATCCGCAAGGTAGCGCCATCGTCACCCAAGGATCTTATCAGACTGCGAGATGAGTGGGGTTGTATGTTCTAGCAACCAGTGGCGTAGCTAGAGAGGGAACAGGGAAGCAACCACTCCCCCTGAGTACATTCTTCACAAGTAGCGCCTTTTCAACAATTGCTTAAAGTTGCAAGGTCTGATGAAACATAGATTTTCTCAAAACCAAAGCACTTATCTTTATTTTGTGTTTTTTCTTTGTTTAAAAAAATAGAAGAGTTTATTCTGCTGAATAAGTCTTTTGTCAATGCCGAAGCACTGGTCTTCAAGCCATTTTTCAATTCAGGTTTACTTACACACAAAAAGGTATATAAAGTAAGGCATACGATAACTGTTGAATACACAATTTGCAGCATATAACACAATGACATTCTGTAACCCACTAGGTCCATAGCAATATGGTAACAGTAATGTCATATGACTACATCAATATTAATTAGATCAATGGGAGTATTTATATGGTATTTAGAATGTAAGCAGAAATTATTTTCAGTATTCATTTGGTAAAGTTGTAGTAAGTTTTAATGTAGGGTCTGGTCAGTTGGCGTTAGGCAAGCGGTATATAAATGTCAGTTTGCCGGAAATATTCTAGTGTTACTCTATTGTGGTTAGCTATCTGAGTTTATGAATTATGCTGCTGGTGTGGGGTCATTTCCAAGTGGAACAGCACTATAAAGACGCCATGAGTATTACACTTCCATCGGCCTATGCAGCTTTAACAGTTTTGTTTAACTATGCACTCAGTTAAAGCTGTACAATGCCATGAAAGATTCACTTTATCAAAACCAAAATACTTAACTAGATTTGCTTCTGGTTTGTTTATTGGGGTTTCGCGTCCTCGCAACATCGACCTTTAAATCAGGACGGGCTCTGGCTTGTGACAGTGCGCACTAATAGCAACTTTATAGGGGTGCCGCCGGCACCATGACACGATATTCCACTCAGTCATATTATCCTGATACTGAACCTGAAAGAGTCCTTGCCCTATCCCAGTAATGCTGAGCACCTGGCTAGGTAGGAACAGGGATAAATCTTTTATGTCATTGATTTGATGCCTTGCTCGGGATTCTAATGGGGCTGTCACGCTACGACGTTTCTCTCCAACACGCGTCTACGTGTGTCATTTTTTGCCGAAATGTTGGGAAACGTCGGGAAATGTTGGGAAACGTTAGGGGACGTTATGTGAATGTTGGTACACGTCAGTACACGATCCTGGACGTTGACAGTCGCCGGAGGACGTTGGCGAGCGTAGCAGGTCGCTAGATGTTTTTAGCATGTCAAAAAAAAACAACGACCGACAGCGCGTGCAAATTTATGGGTAAGGACGTTACGAGGACGTTAGGCGGACGTCAAAACACGCCCAAAGCGCATTAGAAGAATGCTGGCAGGACATTGCGTAACGTCGATTGACGTTGATATTGTGTTGATATTGTTTTAAACAATTGGGGGCGTCCGGTCAGCATGTCTGTAACGTTCGCTGGACGTGTGCCTAACATGTAGCGGGCGCCCTGTCAGCATTCGGGGAGCGTTTCTCAATACTTTGGACGTTGTGTCGGCATGTACGGCGTTCCTTTAACGTTGGGGGGCGTGCTGATAGCGTTATGATAGCGTTCTGATAGCATTGTGCTAGCGTTTTGTGAACGATTATGGAACGGTTAGCGAACGCGTCGTCAGCTCACACAGCTTGAGTATATAAAGGCGCAACGTTGACATACTCCACCCCCCCCCCCCCCCCCCCCCCCCCCCCCCCGCACCCGCCCTCGTCATTGCGACAACCTGACAATTCCAAATTGTTTTTGTTTTGCTGAAACGTTGACACCCGTTGGCCGCGCGCTAACAACACGCTACTCACACTGCGCCAACGTCCAATTTCCCCATATTTCCCCTAAAAGTTTAACGTTTCTCGACGCTTTAATTTCATTTTCAAAGCTGACGGGCCGCCGGAAAAAGCGTCGTAGTGTGTCAGCCCCATAACGCGTCTAGACATCCAACTTAGACACTGTAAGTGGTACACTCAGTAAGCACTCAGTGCAGTTTGATGACGCTGTTGTCTTCGAAAACAAATGAACAGTACCATCATTTTGGCATGCACACCAAAATTAATTGTGCATGTTTTCAATTCAAATACAGTAAAACCTCTCTACCTACCACATCCACAAATCGACCACTCACTTATATCGACCGCTTTATTTGGGTCCCAACAATACCATTGTAATTTGTAGCCATATTCTAACTTCCTAAGCCGACCACCTCCCTAAATGGACCACTTAAAGACGATCCCAAGATCGGTCGATTTAGAGAGGCTTTACTGTATATCCAAAGTTAAGCCCCTTAAAAATATATATTAAAAAATAAACGATAAACTTAATATATGCATCTCAGAAGAATATCGCACGCGGAAAACCAATCGGATTGTGTAGCTTTAGTCCGATGCTTGTTGTTATTTGTTGGGGTTTTACGTCCTAGCAACATCTATGGTCATATCAGGACGGGTACCGACTTGCAACAGTGCATACTCATGGCGACTTTATAGCAGTGCCCCACTGGGAGACCAAGCCGCCAGCACCACGAGCTGATATCCCACTCAGTCACATTATCCTGACACCGACCCAACCAGTCCTTGTCTTATCCTAATAATGCTGAGCACCAGGCTAGGAAGCAACAAGTAGCAATTTTGTAACTAATTCGGCTTGACTCGGCTGGGAATCGAACTTCCGACCTTCCGCAAGGGGAGGGGAGCCCGCGCTCTACCGATTTGGCCACCGCGTTCACTTTACCGCGATGTAGGTGCCACCAGTCTACCTGTCACGGTGCGACACACGGGAAACAGCGGTTGGACTGGTACAGTGGCAGTGCATGCGGCCAGGAAGTAGTACAGCACCAAAATGGCGGAAGTGAACTTGGACACGCCAACGTGCACACACTGACTGCTGACTGCTGGTTCCTGACGTCATCGACTGTTATTAATCACACACGCAGATGTCGAGCACACACACGTGGGTGTCCTGAAATCGTGTGTAGCTGAGTGGGAGGGTGTTGCCAGTCAGAATGGATGAGGACGATGAAAGAACGCTGCTTTGCACATGTAGGAAATGTGGTGTGGGGTGTGGGGTGTGGGGATGCAGAGGGGGGGGGGAGAGGGAGGAGAGGGGGGTATGAGGGGGAGAGAGGGGGGAGGGGGTAAGAGGGGGGAGAGAGAGGGGGGTAAAAGGGGGGAGAGAGGGGGGAGGGTGTAAGGGGGAGGGGAGAAGGGGAGGGGGAGAGAGCCGGGGAGAGGGGAGGGGAGGGAGGAGAGAGGGAGAGAGGGGAGGGGTGGGGGGAGTAGAGGGGTGGAGAGTGGGGGGAGAAGGGGGAGATGGAGGAGAGGGGGAGTGGGAAGAGGAGGGGAGTGTAATTTATCTACGATCAAAGGTCAGAGGTCACACCCAGGTAAGGGCTGAGGCATGCTGGGTATAGAGGTTCCAATAAACAGCTACGACTCACAACTCATGGTTATTTACATGGTGTCAGATGTGGGGTGGAGGAGGGGGGGGGGGGGGGAGGGGAGGATGAGAGAGATGGGGAGTAGAGGAGAGAAGGGGGGGTTAGAGAGGGAGTGGAGAGAACGGGGGAGGAGGAAAGAATGGGGAGATTGGAGAGTGGATGTGGAGAGGGGGAGTGGGAGAGAGTGTGAGATGGAAGAGCGGAGAGGGGGAGATGAAGAGAGGGGGGCGGGGGAGAGGGCGTGAAGAGGAGGAGAGTAGAGGGGAGGGAGATTGGAGTGTAAGTGATGGGGAAAGAGGAGGATGAATGTGGCGGCGGTGATGAGAAATGGGGGGAGGGGGGGGAGAGTGAGGAGAGATGGAGGGATGGAGGAGAGAGGGGAGAGAGAGGGGGGGGATAGAGTGAAAGGAGAAGGAATGGGGGTTATGAGAGGAAGGGAGGGAGAGGAGGACAGAGAGGGAGGAGATAGGGGGAGATAGGAGGAGCAGGGGCAGAGAGGGGGGGGGGAGAGGAGAGATTGAGTGAAGGTAAGAGGGGAGGAGGAATGGGGAGGCGGTGGTGAGAGGAATGGGGGGGGGGGGAGAGGGAGGGAGGAGAGAGGAGGAGAGGGGGAGAGGTAGGAGCGCGGGGAGAGAGAGGAAGGAGAGAGGGAGGAGGAGGGAGGGGAGAGGGGGGATTGGGTGATGGTGAAAAGGGGGTGGCGATGCGGTGACAAGAGGAAGGGGGAGAGAGACGTCCAGCTGCAGTTGTTGACAGTTGACAGCTGACAGCTGCACTGCACACAGATCTGGTTACAGGCGAGGCGTTGGTGTGACACATGAGCCAGGTGAGAAGGAACGACTGAGATTAATCAACTTTAAAAGCCAAATCGAGAGCACCCAGTGGTATAGTTTTGTTGTGACGACTTTGCATTCTCTCCCAGTTCATCAACTCTATGCAAACATAGATAAACAGGGAACAGTGGAACCAGTGCCTACACAGCTTGTTTATAGTTCTACTGATTCATCCCAAAGCAGTTTTTGATCAGATTTAAACGTGGTCGTCGTTCACTCCAACTGTGGGTGGGGGTGAATTAATTTAGCTAGATTTATCTTTCCTGACATGACCTTAAATGTTGCTAAGATGTAAAACGCCCGGTGGCCGAATGAGTTAAGCGTCTGCCTCCCGTGTTGGTAGGTCATGGGATTTGAACACTGGCCGAGGTAAACTAATGACTTAAAAAGTTATGCTTGTCGCTACATAGCCTGGCATTCGGCATTTCTAGGATAGGGCAAGGAGCAGTGGAATTAGGAAGACCAATTGTGTGCGATTGAAATGTCCCCTACTTAATCAAGTAATGTTCTAAAACTAACTATACGGAGAGAAAACCCTGTAATTAGTAACCGTCGTTATCTGTTCACAGCTTAGGCCTTTTACAAAAAAAAGGGAAGTTTACATCAGTTTATTAATTTGAAGAAATTGCTTACATATCCTAGTAATGTCGATTACCAGGCTAACTATGTAGTGACAAATATAAGTTTTACAAGTCATTTGCTTTGTCTCGACTGGGGTTCGAACCCACGACCTCCCTGCCGGAAAAGCAGCGCTATTTATTCAGCCGTCTAGTTATATAGCACATAGCTGTTGCAAAGGGGTTGGTTTGGTTGATGAAATTCTATGTCCTGGCAACATCTAAGGTCATATCAGGATGGGTACCGACTTATGACAGTGCACACTCATTGTGACTTCATAGTGCTTCCCCACTGGGAAATCAGGCTGCCAGCACCATGACCCGATATCCCACTCAGTCATATTATCCAGACACTGAGCTAACCAATCCTTGCTCTATCCTATTAATGCCGAGTGCCAGGCTAAGAAGCGACTAGTACTAATTTTGTAAGTCATTGGTTTGACTCGACCGGGAATCGAACTCGCGATGTCCCGCATAAGAGGTCTGCGCTCTACCGATTCAGCCACCGCGTCCGGTCTGTTGCAAAGGGAGTTGAGTTATGTAATGGCCCATGAACATGGAAGTCGGCATGTTCTAATGCTAGGTACACACCTACCGTTTTTCCGCACCTACCTACCATATACGATCTAAAACTGCCCCAAAATCGTGAGGTGTGCACGCCCCTAGCACACCTACCGATTGCGATTCGCGACTTTTTAGGGCTAAAACCGCTTCCTTACAATTGCGATTCGCGATTCGAAAAATGAATCGGCCCGTTTTCAGTTTTAAGCGGGTCGGGTCGGGTCGGGATTTTTAGTGCGCGAATCGTATACGGTAGGTGTGTACCTAGCATAACACGGCTGGTGGATTTAGCTATCCATGCTGGCTTGCGCCCGAGCAGACACACTCAAAGGTTGCTCTAAGTATGCCGGGTTGTGACCAAGTGGGTTAACCCCTAGATAAAAGATTCACCTGGTATGTGAAGTACACGGGTGAAGGACAACATAGTGTCGTGGGGGTGATGAAAATGGGAAATACTGCGCCTAGAGCGGGACTCGAACCCACATCTCTTTGCATTCCGGGCCAGTGTGCTAACCATTACACCACCTAGGCTCCCTGATATCAACACACTCCCCACGCCTACCTGTCTATGTGGTTACTTGCCTGAGAGGTCAGTGCAGACCACTACACTCGTCCCCCTGGAATTGTAAGTCTTGTAATGCTTACAATTACATACATACAGGCAATGCACTAACACATACATACACAGGGTAGGTTCAACAACCATACAGCGCAAAGCTTGTACAGGATCCTGATCACGGCAACCAGTGTCGTGGGGGTGATGAAAATGGGAAATACTGCGCCTAGAGCGGGACTCGAACCCACATCTCTTTGCATTCCGGGCCATTGTGCTAACCATTACACCACCTATAGGCTCCCTGATATCAATACACTCCCCACGCCTACCTGTCTATGTGGTTACTTGCCTGAGAGGTCAGTGCAGACCACTACAATAGTGTAAATACGGGCGAAAATAGGTTCAGTATGGAACATGAAATAGAAACTGTGGCTCCACTATCAAATGGCTGCATATATTGCCACAGAGTTGGTGAAATGGGCGAGAATGCAAAAAGACAAGATGGCAGCCAGAGAACGCTGTCGATTTCACTTTTAAATCTTATTAAACTAGATATTATATTATATTTTTCAACTCAAAGGTAGCGGGCTATCAATAAGACATATGTAAAGAATAAATGTTGCTTCTTAGAATTAAATTAGGCTCTCATTTCCTTAACCCGCTTTTTCGACCGTTTTTATATAGGGTTTGTATTCACCCGTGTGCTGCGAGTACAGGGTGGATACTTTATCTAGTTAACCCCCAACAGGCAGAACATCTTACAGTGTGTATTATATTAAAGTAGACTTACTTGTGAGTTTAATTATTACTTTGTTTCTGTTTGTTTATTGTTTTATGCCCTAGCAACATCTCAGGTCATATCAGGACGGGTGGAAGGAATATTAAACAAATTTAATAGAACTGTTGTCACTGTTGCAAGTTGTACACGTCTATGATGTTCAGAATTTCAGTGTGCACACCAACATTATTTTGGATGGTTTTTATTAGACATGTTTAATCAAAGCTACTCAAACCTACAGTAATGTACATAATAATGATCAGCCTAATATATTTATTCGATAAAAAAAAAAGTGACAGGAACTTTAAAATATCGGATTATGTGGACTTAACTGAATGCACGACCAGAACTGTGCCCACAGTGGTCCCAGCTTCTGGTTCACGTGCCGGTGTAAAGATTTCAAATTCCCCCCATATTCAAGTTCCCCCCCCGGGAACTTGAAAACGTTTTCAAATTCCTCCCAGGGGAATTTGAAAACGTTTTCAAATTCCCTCCCTCGTTTTAACTTTCCCTCCCCCCCATTTTTGGGGAATTTTCTTTATTTTTGTTATTTTTTGTTATTTTTTGTTATTTTTCATGACAAATATTATAATATACAGAGAATAGCATAATGGAAATTATTACTAGTACAATAAAACATATTTAACCACAAATGACACAAAAAGTCTCCAAGATGGTTAAGAAAAAAATATTATAGGTCTGAAATTTAAAACGTTTTTTAAAGTTTTTTAAACAATTTTAAATTCCCAGAGGGGGGAATTTGAAAATAGGGGGAGGAATCTGAAAACTGTTTTTAAGTTCCCCCCCAGGAATCTGAAAACGTTTTTAATTTCCCCGGAGGGAAGTTAAAAACGTTTTCAGATTCCCGGGGGGGAACTTGGGAAGGGGGGAAGTTGAAATCGTTACACCGAGGGAGCGGGATGTAATTCAGGTGGTAGAGTGTCCACCTGTAATGGTGTGGATCATCCTATCGATCCTGCTCAGTGGACCCATTTGCAGTTTGGGCTATTCTCCATTCCAACCAGTGGTTCACAACTGGTTCATCAAAGGCTGTGGTATTTGCTGTCCTGTCTGTGGGAAAGTGCATCTAAAAGGCCCCTTGCTGCTTATAGGAAAGAGTAGCCTATGTGGCAGCAGTGGGCTTCCTCCAAAGAAATATGTCAGAATGACCACATGTTTGGAGTCCAATAGCCCATGATATGAAAATCAATGTACTCTAGAGGCATCGTTAAATAAAACAAGCTTTACTTCTTGTACATATGCTGACCTCCCCCCCCCCCCCACACACACTCCCTATAGTCCCTTCCCACTAACATCGTGATCGCCTTCATTCCTCACGCCAACAACATATTGATTTATTTATCTACAGCACAAAAACAATAGCCAAGTCGTTTCGATTTACTGACACAAATTTCCTTAACTAACACTCAAATCCTACTACATACATTACAGTATATTACATATAGGTGTGTCTGATCACATCAAACTATGACAAAGTCTTTATAAGGTATTTGTTTTCCATTTCAGTTTATTGACTCGAAAATTCTAAACCAGCTCCTGAAACCTTGCATGTAAACGTAAAATGTTTTGGTGTAACTCATATTCTTTACTTATTGGATCATGTCTCCTTTAATTGCACTATATAAATCATATAAAAGCTTTGTGTAAATACCGGGATACCTGAACAACTTAAATATTACGGCCGGAAGACCAGGTCTAGGGTGCTGAGAAAATATATATGAATCAAATTCATTGACCAAAAAAAAAGGGCTATGCACATAATTATGGGGTCATTGTTTAGCAGATCGCATTAAGAGTCACATGTGGGTAAGGGGAGGGGTTGTTTGGAAGATTATGACGTCACGATTTTAATTGTTGTCCGCTCCGTTGAATAAAACAAGAAGTTACAATACTGGGCTTTGGAGGAGGGTGGGGGAGGGGAGAGGGGAGGTGGGGCGTATACTGTCTAGGTTATTGTATGTATAGTTCAACACCAAAACCACAGTATTGTGTTGTGTCTGCTAGTCGGAGCAGGTGGAGTGGGGTGCTTAACAAATACATATAAATTCAGGGGGGAGGGGGGGGGGGGGGTTATAACGGCCACATAATACTACGCATACCGCGGAGTGTGTAGAAGGGGGGGGGGGGAATAGTGTGTGGAAGGGGGAAGGGTGTGGGCGTGTGTCTGAGTGTCTGAGGGGGAGAGTGTGTGGGAGGAGTGTGTGTGAGGGAGAGGAGTGTGTGGGAAGGGGCTCAGGAGTGTGTATGAGGAGGAGTGAGTGTGTGGGAGGAGGAGGAGGAGTATGTGTGGTGGGGAGGGGGGGGGGGGGAGCTCGAAAAGTGCCAGAATTAGTGTCACATAAATTGTGCACATGTAATGGAATGCAATCTGGGTGGAGGCAACACGCATATAATGTCTCAAACTAAAAGCTCTGTCAAACCTCGCCGGATTGGGGAAACGGAAAGAAACCGAACAAAGTCTGTTGATATCCGGCAAAGTCCGGTTTGTGTCCATTGCATATCTGTTGTATATCCGTTGCATATCCGTTGCATATCCGTTGCATATCCGTTGCATATCCGTTGCATATCCGTTGCATATCCGTTGCATATCCGTTGATATCTGGCCCGAGTTTTGAGCATGCACAAAACTTGTAACAGATTGCGCCGGACTGACATATGAGGTTATTATCCGTTACCACCCATTCCCCATCCGTTACCATCAGTTCCCATCTATTATCGTCCATTCCCATCTGTTACATATCCATTACACATCCGTTGCCGTTCGTTATAGTTCTTTTTGCATACTGAATTGTCCATTGATCGTTTGATACGTTATCAACCGTTACCACCCGGTAATGTCTGTTACCCATCCGTTACCATCTGTTACCTGTCCATTACCATCTGTTACCTGTCCGTTACCATCTGTTACCCATCCGTTACCGTCTGGTACCCGTCCGTTACATACTCGATACATTTTATGTCTGAATCACACCGGACTAGAATATTTTTGTCCGGCTCTATCCGTTTCCTCAATCCGGTGAGGTGTGACGGGGGTTTAACTGTTGGCGTTTGGCCTATTAAATGGCAATGTCGACCCTATTAGTGGCCATGTCCACCCTATTAGTGGTCATGTCCACCCTATTAGTGGTCATGTCCACCCTATTAGTGGCCATATCCATCCTATTAGTGGTCATGTCCACCCTATTAGTGGCAATGTCCACCCTATTAGTGGCCATGTCCACCCTCATACCAGACGCGATGGCCGAATGAGTTGAGCATTGGCCTCCCGTTCTGGTAGGTCGTGCGATTCAAACACCTGGCTTTGAACCCTGTGCAAGTCAAACCAATGACTTAAAGATTGATACTTGTCGCTACCTAGCCTGGTGTCCGGCATTACTAGGATAGGGCAAGGAGCTGTGGAATGAGGAAGACCAGTCGTCTGCGACTGAAATTTTCCATGCTTAATCAATTAATGAACAAACAAAAAAACAACCCCAAAAACATTCCGTTATGGGGTGTGTCTTGGCGCCACTCATATCAATTGAGTTCTATTTCGTATAGATTTATAAGCATATGCTACACATAGTTTAAAGTTAAAGTTGCATTCTACTTCTATTAGAAGCATCACATTTTTTAAAGCAAAACATTCATTTAGATTTGAACCTACATATCTAACTTAGATATTGGTGCATTTATTAAGCATGTGTTGCTGTATAGAAGGGTGTATTATGCTCTTTTAATGGAACCTGTTACTGTTGAAGCCGGTTGGGTCAGCGTTTTGGCAAGCACACCTAAATTAATGTGTCATGTTTACACTTCAAATATCTCTGAAGTCTGTCATTCTAAATCAAAGTCATTTCAAACTAAAGTAAGGTAGATTATCATGATCAACCGACTATATTTATCTTAGAAAATGACAGAGAATGAAAACCACCAGACTATGGAAATTAATAAATACCCTACTAGTTAATAATACACTATTTGAGACAGTTCTTATTCACAATTTCCATACATATTCAACAAACATAAACTACCCTGTTGACAATAGAAATTGTAGGAACAGTGTAACCACAGACCACTGCCCCTTATAAACAAATAATATGATCCATGTAAATGTGCCACATATAAAGTACCTGAAAACAAGATGCCTGAAAGCGCTAGATATTCTGAGGGTGCTGTCCAGCTCAGAGTGGGGAGCGGACAGAGATGTTCTGCTCTCTGTGTACAGAGCCTTGGTTCGGTCACGAGTGGATTACGGCAGCATAGTATACGGTTCTGCAAGGAAATCATATATTGGGCTGCTAGACACAATCCACCACCAGGGACTGCGCCTGGCCCTTGGGGCCTTCCGCACCTCACCGGTTCAGAGCCTTTACGTCGAAGCCAATGAACCATCACTTAACAACAGGAGAATCAAACTAGCCATGCAATATGTAGTCAAGATAAAAACTAATGCATTGAATCCTGCACACAATTGTCTATTCGAGCAACATGACGAATCCAGGTATGAAGCCAGGCCGAATTACATCCGGCCATTGAGGCTCCGAATGAAACCTCATTTGGAGGCCTTGGGCGTGGATTTGGACGTGTTGGAGGATGCCAAAGTCCCAGAACATCCTCCGTGTTCGTTGAGACTCAGGGACTCACGGAACTGAGTAAGTCTGGGACACATCCACTCGAGTACCAAGGACTGCATGCAGAGATTCAAGGCCAGTTTGCAGACCACCTCTCCATATACACTGATGGTTCGAAAGACCAAAGCCGGGTAGCTGCTGCGGCAGTCTGCCGATGGGAAAAATTTGCTGTACGTTTGCCCGATCAGACCTCGATTTTCACTGCAGAAGCCGAAGCACTCCTTCTCGCGTTGGACTGTATCGAGGTATCCAACCACACTAACTATGTTATATACAGTGATTCGTTCTCTTGCCTCCTGGCTGTTGCTGGACTGAAAACGAATCACCCTATTCTAGCAACGGTCTTTTATAAAATGAACCAACTGACACATGGATGGGTATGACATCCACCTGTGCTGGGTGCCTGGCCATGCCGGCATACAAGGAAACGAACGAGCTGATCGGGCTGCGAAGAAGGCCCTGAACTGTGATCTTGAACTGTGACTGATCCCTCACTCTGATCTGAAACCACTAATAGCCACCCACATAAAATCCAAATGGCAACATGAGTGGGATGAAAACATTAATAAACTTAAAGAAATTGAACCATCTGTGGGAAAGCCACCACAGACTCAAGCGGGAGGTCGGCGGGACCAAGTGGTCCTTAGCCGCTGCCGTATTGGCCACTTGTGGCTTACACATGCTTTTCTGCTCCAGCAATCACACAGTGGTGTACTGTGTGATTGCTGGAGGAGACAGTCTAACTGCTGTGGTGTACTGTGTTCACAGCTGTGGACTCTGTTGTGGGTGTGTGGTACTGACTCTCAGTCCTTAGGACAAACAAAAGAGGTGTCAACTTCCCTAATTATCTCTGTCCTAGTATAGGCTATATACTACACACCACACAATATGCAGAATGCAGGTAATGATGGGGCTGAAGGTGCTGGTGCTCAACAGCTTGCCCCACAACCTGCTGCTCCAGGTGCTGCACACAGAGTCATTCCCCTGACAATTGCACGATATCTCCAACCACTGGTTCTGGACTCTAATCTCGTGGAAAACTGGAAATTATTCAAGCAAAAGTGGCACAGCTGAATACCTATGGAGAAAACTACAAACTGAACCTGTTTTTGCACCGCCTAGGTGACGACGCGCTGCGTATCTACATTGGGCTCAACTTCCCAAATGATGAAGACCATAGGACAGTGGCCGAGGTGATGGCAAAGTTTGACCAGTTTGCCATTGGGGAAGTCAATGAAACTTATGAGCGTTATCTGTTCAACAAAACAGGGTGAGAACTTTGAGAACTTTTACTCTGCTATCCGCACACTGGTCAAGTCATGCAACTCCTGTGATGGATGCATCGACTCTATTCTGCGAGACCGGATCGTCATTGGCATAAAGGATGCTGACACGCAGAAATCCCTCTTGAAGGAGAGAAAGCTTACTCTCCAAGCAGCGATTGACATCTGTAAAGCAGCTGAGAAAGCAGCAGCACAAAGTCAAGCGTTCAAACCTGAAAGCGTCAACAAGCTGTCAATAAAGCCTCAAGCATGGAAGAAAAAGAAAGGCGTTAGTGAGAAGCAGCCAGCAAGGTCGGGCCGTGAGTGCAAGTTCTGTGGCAAGACCCATGTACTCAAGAAGGGCAAGTTTTGCACTGTTTGCAAGAAAATGAATCATTTTGCTGCCAAGAGCCCCAGCGCAGAGAGGGTACACAAGATTCAGGCTGCTGAGGAAGACAACTACAGCTCGGAGGGCGAGTGGATAAATGCTATCCACTCCAAGGGCAGCAGACAACTAAAATGCTAAATGCTCATC
Source organism: Branchipolynoe longqiensis (assembly GCA_030323885.1). Lineage (NCBI taxonomy): Eukaryota > Metazoa > Annelida > Polychaeta > Phyllodocida > Polynoidae > Branchipolynoe > Branchipolynoe longqiensis. Next base: position 10,069,925 of record CM059189.1, read on the forward strand.
TCGGGCCAGGAAGTGGTTTTTCAGGTTGACACTGGTGCTTCCATAAACACTCTACCTGAAAAGTATGCCACTAATGTCAAGCCAACGGAGAGAACTCTACAGATGTGGAATAATACAACTACCAAGCCACTGGGTGTCTGGCGGGTCTCTGCGCACAACCCCAAGAACATGAGAAAATACTCCATGGAATTTGTGGTAGCTGGTGATGGTCAAACCCCACTCATAGGGCTGAAAGCAGCTGAGCAGATGGGCCTTGTCCGGATTGTCAATGCAAATGTTGACCGAGTAGCAACTGTCGCTGAGCGCTACCCGGAGGTCTTCGATGACAAAATGGGCAGTCTCCCTGGAAAAGTGCACCGTAAGGTCCGCGATGATGCAATCCCAGTGATAATGCCGGACCGTCGCACACCTATAGCTATCAGGCCAAAGCTAAAGGAGGAACTGGACCAACTCGAGACCCTAGGGGTGATTACTAAGGTCAGCTCTCCCACTCCTTGGCTGAGTCAACTCGTGATCATCCACAAGAAGTCTGGTTCCCTCCGGATCTGCATAGATCCAAAGGAACCCAACAAAGTTCTGATGCGTGAGAGGTACACTCTGCCAATCCTGGAGGACAAACTCTATGAACTCGGACAATCACGGCTATTCTCAAAGACTGACCTGTCCTCGGGATATTGGCATGTTGAACTTGATGATAAATCCAGTGCACTGACCACGTTCCAGACCTCCCACGGAAGATACCGATGGCATCGTCTGCCATTCGACACTTCTGCCTCAGCAGAAATTTTCCAGAGAAAGCTCCTGGAAGCCCTGGAAGGTCTGGCTGGTGTAATCTGCATAGCTGATGACATCATTATCCATGGCAAAGACTCTCAAGAGCACGATCTCTTCACAAGTTCCTCAAGTGCTGCAGTGAGGTGGGAATAAAGCTCAACAGAAACAAGCTAGAACTCAGGATGTCTGAGGTCACCTTCATGGGACACCGAGTGACCAAGGAGGGACTGCAGTCTGACCCCGAGAAGGTCAAGGTAATCTCTGAGATGCAAGAGCCAAGAGATATACATGAGTTGCGTCGTTTCCTTGGCTGCATTAACTATCTATCCAAGTTCCTACCACACCAGTCTGAAGTCCTGCAGCCACTTCTCAACCTCCTACACTATGATGTCCAATGGACATGGGCGGAATCACAACTTTTGGCATTCAACAAAGCCAAACAACTCGTCACGAGCACACCAGTCCTTGCCTTCTACAACCCGGAGATGGAGCTTATCCTTGAAAATGATGCTAGTGAGTACAGACTGGGATCAGCACTCTTCCAAGAAGGCAAGCCGATAGCCTATGCCAGTCGTACCCTGACAGATGCAGAAAAACGTTATGCCCAAATAGAAAAGGAAATGCTGGCGGTGGTCTATGGTCTGACAAAATTCCACCACTACACATATGGTAGGAATGTCCATGTACTGTCTGACCACAAACCTCCCGCATCCATTGTAATCAAGCCACTCTCCAAGGCGCCGAAACACCTACAAAATCTACTGCTATGAACTCATGAATATTCATATACTCTTGAGTATCGTGAAGGAAAGAGTATCCCTGTCGCTGACACACTTTCACGGGCTCCACTCCCAGGAAAGTCAAAGGGTGAAGTCGTCAAAAACGTCTTCTACACTCCAATCAAGAAAAACCGACTTGATGCTACCAAGTCTGCTACTCTGGCCGATGAAACCATGTCGCTACTAAAAGGGATCATCATCAATGGCTGGCCTAACTCAAAGAGGGACTTACCTGCAGCCATCACACTGTACTTTGAGTACACATGTGTTACTCCGCAAACTGCCAGTAGTACCACTATCACAAGCAGCACTCTGGTAAGGAATCAACCACAACCTGCAGCATCACCCGGGACCATATCTGAAATGGCTACGGATCCAGCTGAGAGTGCCACTAGGGAAGCAGCAACCCCAAAGAAGGCCCCATCTGGAGGCTATCAGACCAGATCAGGACGAGCAGTGAAACCACCATCCAGATACACTGACTGAACTGCTAATAGGGCCTACTGACTTGTGCCAAAGCAATGACATTTGCTATTCTGATAATGACATTCTAACCATTGTCCTTTTATAGTCTAATATCATATTGTAGTGAAGATCAGACATAGCACAAACTTTAAAAAGTCTTAACAATACTTGAGGACTAGTTCTAAACCTTTCTGATTTGATCAGTACTATTAAGCAGTTAGCTTCTCTTTAAAGAAAGGGAGATGTTAAGTTATTCTAGCCCATCTACTGCTCACTACTGCCATCTAGTGTATATCATAACATAACCCTGAGTGCTGCCACCTGGTAATAAAAGGTTACACTATTAACATGGACTAGGAGACAACACCTTGTGTTCTTTGTTCCATACTCCTACTATTCATACGCCTCTCTATCTCCTCCAAACACGAAACAGGATATGTATATATATATATATACATATATATATATAAATTAGTTAGACGAATCTTACCTGGGTATAGATGATGGATAACTGTTGTTTTCCCGAGGTATAAGCCTCGGATAGACGTGGGTGATGGAGAAGGAAGCACATCCGGGTCCAGCAATCTTTACCTACTTATTCAGGATAAAGTATGATCTAAAATAATAATAATGGAACTGTAATGTTTTCTTGGTACAAGCAAATGTAATAGACGTGGTAGGGCATGGTGGGTGGGCCCTCACCCACGTCTATCCGAGGCTTATACCTTGGGAAAACAACAGTTATCCATCATCTATACCCAGGTAAGATTCGTCTAACTAATCTATTTTACCTCGGTATAAAGCCTCAGGCTAGCCGCAGGCTAGGGAGAACTTTACGTAAAATCATATTTATCCTGTGTATTGTATTCTTTATTACATTTGTTACCTCTTTAAACATTTTTTAAAAAAACATTTCATGTTATGTTTAGACGGTATTAATGAGATTGAAATATTTTGTTTCTCACCTATGTACTTTAGTCTTTGAGCAGTCGTCTGGCGATTCCACTTGACTTTTCTAGTCGTTTGTTGTAATGTTTTGCAAACGATCTAGCGGTCTTCCAGCCTGCATGTGCTAGGATTCGTTTTACGGAAATCCCTAGCAATTGCGCTTTTGAGACCATGGCGTCTCGCGTTGAATGAGACGCATATCGTGCCGTATTGACTCCTGCCAGTTTTTAAACTGTATTTGTCCATCGTGCGAGAGTACCTTGTGTGGCTTAATAAAGCTCAGCAAAAGCTGTCTTGAATTTCTTAATTATCTGGTCTTGGATATATACGGCCGTATGGCTGAATCTACACATAGTTTTGGATCCTCTGTGAAACCTGTAACGTTCACTGTAGACAGAGGGTCTCCTGTGCGGTTAGATTTCAATAACTGTGTTAAATCAAACGTAGCTTCTTTCCTATCTATCTCCAGGCCATCTAGTGATAAAGCGACTATAGTCTGTCCTCTTTGGCCTGTCACTAATAAAAGTAGCATGGCTACTTTGAAACCTAACTTTTTAACATCTAAATGTCTGTTATGCGGCCATTGTTTGAAAAGTTTAAATACGACCGATACATCCCAAAACCGATTATATTTAGGTTTGGGGGGGTTATGTTCATATATTGACCTTAGGATCCAGTGGATAACCTGATGTTTTCCCATTGTTTGGCAATCTATTCGAGGTAGAATAATGGACAATGCACATCTGGCTGCATTAATAGCCCCAAATCCTAGGCCTTCATCTTCTAACATGCGTAAGAACCTTGCTACCTGCGATATAGAGGGATTCATAGGTTTAACCTTCTGTATCAGGCAATGAACCCCCCACTTCTTTAAGTACGTTGTGTACATTTTTACTGTGCCTTTCCTCCATGCATGTGATACTAGTCTTTGTTGAGTAATTTTATCCAGGCCAAATTGTTGTAAATATTTATTTAAAAAAGGAATGCTAGCAGCGGAGTTGTCGACACGTCTCCGTGGCGTGTCAATGGGCCTTGATGTGTTAGATTTCCTGGGGATCTTCGGAATCGTAGGCAGTCTTTGGCTGTCGACACTATGGCTGTGTGTCCCAATCGGGGACGATCAGAATTGCGTGAGCTTTGTCCATTCTGATTTTCCTGGCCACTCGGCTGATAATGCTGAATGGGGGGAAAATGTAATAAAAATCATTTTCCCAAATAAGAGAGAAAGCATCTACCTGCCAAGCGTTTGGTTCTGGGTACCACAAAACATATTTTTGTAATTTATAGTTATTTCTGGAGGCAAATAAGTCGATATGTGGTCGACCCCATTTTTGACATATGTTTTTGAAAATATATGTGTTTAGGGACCATTCCAAATGATCATGGAAATGTCTACTCTTTTTGTCAGCTAGGGTATTTTGAACCCCTGGAATATGTGCCACTGTTAGCCAGACTTGGTTTTGTTGCGCCCAGTCCCAAATCTTTTTCGCTATGTTATTGCATGGTTTTGATTTTGTCCCCCCCATGTTCCGTACATAAGCCATAGACGTTGTATTGTCCGTTAGAATTCGAACATGATCTCGTGGCACTCTGATTAAGCTTGCTAATCCTAAATAAATGGCTCTTAATTCCAGGACATTAATATGATCAGAAATTTCATTTTGTAACCATCTCCCTCCTGTTGCTACATCGTTTCGATGTGCTCCCCAACCTTCTAGCGAAGCATCTGTCGTGACTACCGTGTTGGGTTCTCCCATTCTAATGGGATTGGGAGAGTTATGAACATGTTCAAACCACCAGGTGATATCCTGTAGTCCTTGGTCGGAAATGAACATTTTCCGTTCTTAGTTCCCTTTAGTGCAAGCTAACGCCAAATTCTTATCTATTTCTAGGGATTTAATCTGTGCCCTACCATAAGGAATAGCAGGAGCATATGCTATCATTATACCAATCAGGACGGTGACCTGCCTTATCTTTGGCCTGGTTAGCTCGACCAAGCGGGTCGCTGTAACTAGAAACTTCTGGAGTTTCTGTTTCGTAAGCGAGACCGTCATTGTTTTTGTATTAACCATAAACCCCAAACATTTAAGCTTGGTTGTCGGTTTAAAAACCGACTTGTCTTTATGAATATAGAAGCCCAAAGTCGTAAGCAGTTGGCATAGATCGTTGACTGCGTTTTGACACCCTTGAAATGACTGTGCCATAATAAACGAGTCATCAATGTATGGGAACATAGTATGTCCTTTCCTAGCCATTACTGAGAAAACTGGCTTTAATAGCTTAGTAAACAGACGAGGGGCGCAAGCCAAACCATTAGGCATACAGGTAAATTGGAAAAGTTGGTTATTCCAAATAAATCTCAAGAACTTTCTGTCTTCTGTACATATAGGCACCGTATAGTAAGCGTCTCGTAGATCGACACTGGCCAGCCAGTGTAGATGTAACCAAATCCCTGGCAGTTTCTAGTGAGAACATTTTAAAATGTTGATATTCAATCATTTCGTTTAATTTAGTTAAATCTAGGATCATCCTAATCTCTCCATTGGGCATGGGCCTGGAAAAAATATTAGAAATAAATTCACCGGGTGTGTGGTTAACCTGCTCTATAATACCTTTTGTTTCGAAAAGAGACACCTGGTTTGTTAACGCTTCCTTTTCTATCTCATTAAACTTATATGGGAAAGGAATTCATTTCTATTTTGGAATCTTAGTAAACGGAATCTGTACTCCACTAACTATGTCCAAAATATCCCTAACATTTGTTATTTTACACCATTCATTGAAATGTGTAGTAATGTTCCCTGCATTAAAATTCCTTACATCTGTCTGTGTTTCCTCTGTCACCATGTCTGCCGCCACTGGTGTCGGAGTCTGCGTGGCAGTTTCTATTTGTTCCCTGGTCGTGGGAACGGCTGTTTGGGTGTATACTCCCGTCTGAACGGGCGGTTCCCGTCGTTCCACCCAAATGGCTGTCGGTCTCCTCTTTCGCTTCCCCTTGGTTGGAAGCCGTAGGAGGGGCCGGATCTTCCCGCTCTTGCTCCCCGGCGGTTGCGAAAACCCGCCCCGGGCTTGCGAAACCTGGATGTATTATCCGGTTTCCGTCTCGCCTCCTTGTTCTTTCCACTTTTCGCCTCTACCTCTTTAAAGAGGTAAGGGAGTTGCCCTCCGAACATCTTAGTCTTGTCGAGTGGCTTCCCTTTAACTGGCTTGGGTGCGAGGAACAACGTGTACTCCTTTCCATCGTTGTCAGTGATCTTCTTCGATCTAGCCACTTCTTTTCCAGCATCTGTCGTAACCGCCTTAAAGATGTTTTCGTATCGTCGGTAGCTCAAGAAGTTGCTAGCTGTGGTAAGCAGCGCAATGTTCTTGTCCATTGATCGAGCTAGCGAGGAGAATTTGTTCTCTGTTTGCATCCTATTAGCGATGGGTGCCACTGATGTCAAAGCTCCTAACACTGCCTTATGGATGGTGAATAGAACATTTTCAAATTTCCGTCTGTCGTCGCTCAGATGGACTCCTGAGTCCATCTCCTTGACCACCGTATTCGGAATCCCTTTGATTCCCGAAATCTGCTCGGTCAGTTTCATGATTACTTCTGCCGGCTTAAAGGTGTTAAAATGGTCTTTAATAGTCTCTCGCATCATAGTTGTAGTGCATATTTTCTTTGCCTTTTGTTTTACGCACTTTTTGTGGATTTTTCCGCCAATTTTGGCGTAAACACCTGCTCTTTCCATGTTGGAGTCCGAGTTGGTGGAAGACGAGTCGGAAGAAGAGTTCGACGAAGAATGTTTCTTCTTCTTTTTGCTCTTCTTCTTGTTCTTTTTGACACGCTTGACTTTGCTTGCCTTGGTGAACTCGTCACCAGACGAGCTGACCGGTTTCTTACGTTTCTTTGGTTTAGGAGCCTTCGGACTGATTACTTCGTCCGCCGAGTCTGTGTCTTCCGGATCGGAGTAATCCTCCCAATCCGAATTGAGGATGGGGTGGGACGGGCCCTTACTCGGGAGTGTGTTCGGCTGGATCTGGTGTAGCTTCAACTCCATAATCTGACTTATCCGGGCGTCCAGGTCTAACGGATAAGGGGCCACGTCGTCACTCTCCCGGTCAGACCGTAAGTCTGCCTCGGGCTGCGGGGACGGCGTAGCCCCTGGGCGCATGCCCCTCCGCAGCTGCCGGCGGGGGCTTGTTTCACTTCGTAGCCATCGGTAGTCTGTAACCAACCATAAATGTTACTATAAACCGGAATCAACTCAACGTGAACACAAGAACAGTGACGCCAGGTTTAACCCAGGTTGAGGATCTATGTGGTATTGAGTAATGTATTTACACCATTCTCAGTACAGGCATGGTAAGCTAAGTGTGTAGTCGTAGGTGTGTGGTATCGAACCCAACCATATGAGGGGTAGGCCTTTGGACCTCCCACACTCTCTATTCCGTAGATTCCGCATTGGAGAAAATGCTACGAAACTCGGAGGTACGCCTCAAAAAACTTTGGGGAGTCTATCAAAGAAACCCAGGATCATCCCCAATGAGACCCTCTATCAGGGCCCGAGGGAATCTCCACAGGAGATGCAACTAATGCCATCTCTACACGTGTGTAAACAGGTGTCGATAGAACAAAGGTTTCGATTCGTCACACAAAGCAATGCATTGTTCTATCCGTGTATATAAAACACCATTATTGTCCTAAATGGACCTCAGAAAGTTCTGAACTTTCATAATTAGGTGCTATAATGCATCATAAACAAGCTAAACCAAAGTTGTTATTAATACTTACAGTTATTTAGCTTGTTGTAGACAAATTTTACCAGAGCAACTCAACGAACGTCCTCCCTTCGTGAGTTGTTTATGCTAATTGCTGGACCCGGATGTCCTTCCTTCTCCCTAGCCTGCGGCTAGCCTGAGGCTTTATACCGAGGTAAAATATATATATATAGGCTATATATAGGCTATATATAACAAGAAACAAGAACCTCATGAATTTGCCTGAATAATATAACAAAAATAATTAAGAATTATCACTATTGGAATTTCTTTTATTAAAAAACAATCAAATAGTCCAATTGTGGAAAATCTTTTTAATTATTATTTTATTATATTCATATATGTGTATATATATATGTATATATATACATACATATACACACATATATATTTATATATATACACACACACACACACATATATATATATATATGAATTCTATATATATGTATGTATAATTACAATTGTCATATACTCTATCATAGAGGCTAGTGTCTCTTCCTCTCTCCCTCCCCCTTCTCTCCCTGACCCCTTCCCTCTCTCCCCCGTCCTGATATGACCTTAGATGTTGCTAGGACGTAAAACAACAACAACAACAAACAACTCTCTCACACACTCTCTCGCTCTCTCTTTCCACACACACTTGAAAATAGCAGTGTTGTTTAATGCGTCAGATGGAGCCATCGATGCCAGGGGTCGCTAATAGCAACGTCAAAATATCGATGTTGTCAGTATAAGGGCAAATATATTTAACAATTTGGTGATCATCCTTTTGAAATAAAAATCTGGATTGGGCAGGCGGTTTTTATTTTTTATCCCCCCCCCTCCATTCTCGACCCTGCTCCCCCCTTCCAAGTTCCATCCCTATGCCTATCGCCCCTCAAATCCGTCTCCATTCCTTTCGGCTTTTTCCGCATGGGCCACTCCACTGCCCTGTCCGTTCCAACCATCTGCTTCACTCCCCTTTCTATTTTTCACTCCACCCACCGCACTCTCCTTTCCAGTTCTCACTCCACCTGCCCTTTCCATTTAAAAGTTTAAATGGGGAAAGAATCGGAGGGAGGGTGGCGATTTTTCAGGCACGCGCAGGAACGGCACCAATTTTAGTTTTTAAATTTAGTTGGCTATTTTCAGCTTGTTGTTTACTTCCCCGCTAACTCTTAACTATGGTCTAGATAGGTCTACAAAGGTAATCACTTGGTGAAAGCTGCACTTTTAATAATTGTGTAAACAATGGTAATATTTTCTATTTAAAAACAACAACAAATAATTACACTCTAAAATATAATACATGTGAAAATAAAAGACCGTACACTGGTCAATGGTTAACTGTGTTTTTTTTGGGGGCTTTGAGCGAAAATAAGGAAGTTAATCGATTCAGATGTCACCACTCACTGACTCAGTTAAAATATCACGCATCATAGTTTTATGGGAACAATATTACACTACAATACCAATACTACATATATATTGCGACAATGTATTAGATCTAGAGCCGTGTTCACACAGGCAATGTAAATCGCTTCGTAGAAAGCGACTTGCCTAGTTCGCCTCACATTTCTCGTGTGAACGGACATCTGAGGCGGATTAGGGCTGAATCGATTCATGTGATGCGGATACTGTAAACCACCTCTCAAGGTAGTTTACGTGAGGCGATTTCTGTGATTCGATTTATTTTGCCCGTGTGGACGCACTGAGGCGGATTAAGCACCTCACACGCATGCGCAGTCGACACCTCAGTTTGTTGACTTTCCGGTCGATCAAAAGCGCATATTATATAATTTGGTCTATATATATGAACCTGTTAGAGGTGCACAGATTTTTTTGTCATCATTTATTTTTTAGGGTTTCACTGCCCAGCAGAAGTTTTGACCGTTCCAAACCAATACGATTCATTAAATAAATATCTAGGTCGAATCCACTCTCTCGTGGTGGCGCTGGTCACACTGGACTTGCTCATGCGCAGATATCGACTTCCGGCCCAAGTAGTGCAGATAATTCGACTCACCTGATTCGATTTGTCTGATTCGCCTCACATTGTGCCCGTGTGAACACGGCTTATGTCCGCATGCTAATAGAAGTGATTTTGGAGTGTAAACAAACCGGCCGCCACGCCCACGGCCACGCCCACGGGCAGTCAAAACAAACATTGTTGATTTTATTGATCGATAACATTCGATATTCAATGAGTTTGATGAACATAATATTAATTTCGTCTAATAATATAGCGATTAAACGCAAGTATGGAGCTTATTACATGGCATTAGATTGTGTCTTTCGTACTATTAAGTACCGCAGATCACAAATTTATCGTTGGCTCTTCAGAGACTCATTAAGTCCGGTACTGCCACCTAGCGGCATTCTCCAGCAACAGAATGGAATTGGCCCACTGACACAACCTAGTAAACTTGATCCCCATTGCTTTCATGCCAAGTTCTGTGTGTACTGTGCTGTTTACCACACCGTTGCTATTGCGCCATCGACACCCTACGAGTTCGGTCATGCCTTTCTCAAATCCATAAATCTGTTATCTCAACCACAGGCTCGTCGACGCGGGAGCAAAAGCCGTGGATCGAATTAGATTCAGAAGCCGAGAGCGGGCTCACCCCTGTGGATACACCGCAGTCGGCAGTGTGGGTTGTTGGCGGCCCGGGGAATAGGGAGTTAGAGCTCGGAGGGAGAATGTCTTCTGACGGGAGTGCCATGGAGGAGGAGCCGCCGCCGGAGAGTCAGAATGGGCGGACCCAGCCACAGGGCCAGGGCGATGAGCTGGGCATGTCCACCCGCATCCCAAGACCCGACCTCAGTGGGTCCGAAAGCTTTGACCCAAACAACACGTCACTCCACCAGGTAGGCTTGAATGTCAAAGTTATCCACATCTTACAAACTATTTTTTATATTTGTTATTTCTATAAGTTTTTTTCAGCGAACAACTTCTGTCAGCCTATATTAAAAGACTCACCCCATACTTACATCATCATCATCATCATGCTGTCGGTCGCGATGCGACAAAGACTGCTTTCATTACTTGACTGCCACTCTCCATTTAGCTCTCTGTTGTGAGAGTGATGTCCATGAGTCGGTCTTAATGTTCAGCTTCAGGTTTCTTTTGATGGTATCCTTGAACCGGAGACGAGGGCGCCCTCTCTTTCTGTAACCAGAAGACAGTTGAGAATAGAGGATCTGCTTTGGTAGCCTGTCTGATGACATCCTCATGAGGTGTCCAGTCCACCGGAGATTCTTTTTGATCAGAAGATCTTCCATAGAGGCCAGCCCCGTCCGTTCGAGTATTTCCTTATTTGTCACTTTGTCCTTCCAGGTTAGCCTCATGATTGAATGCAGATGTCGCATCATGAAGGGGTGCAGCTTTTTCACCTGTCATCTGTACACTGTCCAGGCCTCGGCTCCGTATAGTAGGGTGGACAGTAGGGGTGAAAACCAACCCATTAGAAAAGCTGGCGAAGAATTTCGACATGGCGGGGAAATGCATTGAGCTGGTAAATTCTTAATTTAAGAAGCAAAATATATACTTCACATAAATCTTCATATTTAGCCCCTACTTTTGATTTGAAATATATAATAAAACATGTAGTTTGAGGAATTTTAATAATAAAACCGACAGCGTTTTATCGCCACCAACATCTTTTTGCATTCTCTCCCATTTCACTAACTCTGTGCAGATATATGTAGCCATTTGATCCTGGAACCACAGTTTCTAGTTCCTGTTCCATACTAAAACTATTTTCGTTCGTATTTAAACTACGTTAGGGTTCACCCCTGTACTATAAGTACGGGGTGAATCTTTTATCTACTGTCAGCCCCGAAGTACTGGCCGTTCTTCTGGCTATGTGCTATTTGATATTGCAGTTGCTTATGCTGGTTATGCCCCAGTCACACTAGGCTAGCGACCTCTTATCAAAAACAACAACCGGGTGGTCCCCCAAAAAAGTCCTCAGTGGTCGCCGACCTCCTGGCGACCATTTTGGTCTCAAGGAGGATGCATCTGTTGCACTAAAAACCTCCTTGCGTCCAAAATCTGGAGATCACCAAACATTTTCATAGGCTGGCGATCAATCACTGACTGATCGATGACTATGACTCTATGACACTGCTGCAATTACCTGCGACTGGCAGTTGATCGGCAAGTTGTTCGGGACTATATGTTGGGAGCTGATTTGCGACTGATCTGCAATCGAATACCAATCAGTCCCCAAACAGTCCCCAACCTGTCTTCCCTGCAGTGACCAACGCTTTTTCCTGCGTTATCTTTTGCTTTGGTTGAAAGAAGGTTGGCGACCTATGTGGTGTTTTGTGGGGGATCATATGAGGTCTCAAAGTGGTCACAAGCCTATTGTGATTAGATAATTGAATTACCTATGTCAACCATAGGATGTGTGACTGTCAGTATGCAGATCTATATGTGTACAATGGTAGCAGGGTAAAATTCCTCCCCCTCTCACACACACACACACACACACCCATATGCGCACACACACATACACGCACACGCACATGTAACACACATAAACATATATATTTATCTTGAAGATTCATAGTAATAAATCAGAGAATTGTCAATAAAATGATGACATGATAAATATATAAGAATGATGAATAATAACATATGAAATACACTTTTTACTAGGTTTAGCTTTGGTATGTGAATTTGGTGTTTGTTCCCTGTGTGAACGGGAGAGGAGTGGTGGCTGAATTGGGTGTGGCTTCTAGAAGTAGAACAGTTTAGTTACTTAATGGGGCTGTCACACTACGGCGTATGGTGTTAGCGTATGCCGGCGTATGCGGTTTTCGACCCATACGCCGTCATATGTTACGCATAGGTTGGGCATACACCGTATACGCTTGTCATATGCCATCTTAAGCCGAGCCGCTTAAATTTTTGTGTGCATGCTCAAAGTTTTCAGCATATGCCTCATACATTGCTCATACGCTATACATATGCTAGGCATACACCGGCATAGGTTACGCATAGGTTAGGGGTAGGTCACCATAGGTTAGGCATACGCTGAACCCGCGCCTTCGGTGTGTCTCTAGCATATATAGTGTACACCTAGCTTACATGTAACATGTTCAAGCGTACTCCAAATGTATAACAAGCGTACGTCGGGCATATGCCCGGCATATGCCCAATCTATGGTCTCGGTATATACAGGCGCCATGTTGCTAGAACGTAAAACAACAACAAACAGACATCGATCTGAACCGGTTTAACGCACATGTTTGGACCGTCCTACATGTTTGGACCATCCCATTTCTTCATATATCATATGGAGACTACTTCCTAACAGGTAGTTGCTTTTGATAGTGGTTGCAGCACATCTTTGGACCGTCCTACTCTTACCATCTCTTCGTTAGGTATGCTGTTTGTATGTATGTACCTGTGGATGTATGTATTTATGTATGGTATCCCAGTCGGGCAGCACTATAAACTCGCCATGAGTGCACACAATTCACAAGTCGGTACTAATCCTGACAGTACGGATAGCATACACTGCTCATAGATTCCGCGTAGGTTATGCATACGCTACTCATAAGTTCATATGCTAGGCATAGGTTGGTAATAGGTTACGTATACGCTGGACTTGTCAATCTCAACTGTCAAACCACATCACAGTACGCCGTGCATAGGTCGGGTTACGCTTTGAATACGCCGCCATAGGCTAGGGGTAGGTTACGCATAGGTTACGCATACGCTTCAAAAGCTCCTGCAGTGCAAGAAGGTCGCCATACGACGACCCGCAACGTTTTTCAAATTTTTGCGGTAAGTTTTATATACGCCACCGCCATATGCCGTAGTGTGACAGCCCCATAAGTTAGTGATGTTTCAGCAGTAAATGCCATAATCATGGCATTTGTATTCTGTTGTATTTATCCGACCATCGCTTTTAGACAGAATGTAAACGCGCACAATCAATTATGTGTCGAAAGACAGAAAAACAGGTTAGACTAAGAGATGCAGTACTCGAAACCACATTTCTGCCATTCCGGGGCGAGTATCCTAAGGATTGTATGTCTAGGCATCCTGGTGCTGCAATCAACCTAACTATGCCTACATGTATATGTGTCACTCTCCTGACAACTGGCCAGAAGTGTCAGATGGAGAGTTAAAATCTAATATTTGAATTTTGAACATTTTCTGGTTGCAAATGAAAGGTGGAAATCTCCCCTTTACATCTATGTAAAATATAAATTGATGAGATAAAAAAATAAAGGTGTAGTCCATGATTAAGCTATTTCTTATGGCAGTATAACATGTGTTGCTCAGATGTAAAACATGTTTAGGACACCACACAGTCTGCTTAATAAAAATCTAAGCAAAATTAAATAATTCATACTTAGAAGCATATTAATCATGGCATAATATACAGAAATATGTAGTGCTTATATTGATAAAAAAACTAAAAAGAAGTAATTCTCAGCCAGGCTCTATTCAATGAATAATTGGTGTACAATATTTGTGTGGCATCCAGACACCACTGGTTACATCTGTGATGGAAATTTGTAATGTTATTTCTGAAGACATCAAATAATTTCGTTTTTAATTTAAGCATGCATACATTTGAATAAATACTTCCTTTTTTTCTTCTTTTTTTTGTTTGTTTTGTAAATATGTTTATTCTGCTGAATAATTCTTTTGTCAGTGCCAAAGCACTGGTCTTCCAGCCATTTTTCAATTCAGGGTTATTTACACAAAAGGTATATAGAATAAGGTGTACAATACCTTTTGAATAGACAATTTGCACCATGTAACACTGAAATTCTGAAACCCAAAAGTTCCATAACAATATGGTACAGTAGTGTCATATAACCAGATCAATATTAGTCAGATCAATGTGAGTATTTACATAGTATTTAGAATGTAAGCAGAAGTTATCTTCTGTATTCAGTTGGTAAACTTGTAGTAAGTTTTAATGTTCAGTTGCAGTTAGGCAAGCGGTATATAAATGTTGGTTTGTTAGGAAAATTCTAGTGTAACTCTAATGTAGCTAGTTATGTGAGTTTATGAATTATGTTGTTGGGGTGGGGTTGTTAATAATACACTGGACCATCTGTGACCAGTGAAGCAGTGGGACCAATCCCAGTGCATTTAGGTCTTAAATTTTACATTTTTACCTGGACTGTCTCTGTCATCGTATATGGTTGACTGGAGATAACAGAGGAACAGCAACAAATTAAAAAAAGTGGGGGCTGAGGGGGGGTGGGGGGCGAAACCGAGGCTGAGGGTTTGGTGGTCTGCCACTTACGGTATGGTGACGCCATGGAACATACTTTACTGCAACTGCATAAGGGCCTGTACTCTTAGTGAGTTTTTAAATTCTAGGTAACAGGATGCTGCCCTGGTTCTGGTTGGTAGGTTGTTCCACATCATGCTGCCTTTGTAAATTGGTGCTTTAATTAGTTTGTTTGTGGAAGGCTTGGGGACTTTGAGTAGAGTGGAATCAGCCCGTCTAGTATTCCTTTTTGTGTTTTCTATATATTGGGTATCTCTGGCTCTTCTGTACATAAGTGATGCGAATCTCTTCTAACCATTAGGTAATCTAGGTTTGCTTTGTCATGCATTTTCTGTACACTTAGTGTTTTGCCCCAATAAATTGTTCTTAACGCCCGGTTTTGGATCCTTTGTAGCTTAGTCAGTTGCTGCTTTGTGAGCAATCCATAAATTATATATCATTATAGTCTATTATTGATAGAACTGTTGATTTATACAGGAGTAGGGCAGTGTTTTCGCTTATGAAGCTCCGCATCTTCCTGATTGTAGTCATTTTTAGTGCCAATGATTGAGTTAGTCTAGCCAGCTGTTGATTCCCATTTAAGGTAGAATCAATCACGGTTCCTAAGTACCTGTATGCACTTGCCTCCTTAATGAGTACAAGATGAGTACAAGATGAGGAGGAACTCCCGGTAAGGAGTGAAGAGGCTCAGAAGGAGCAAATATGTACAGAGTCAAATAAGAAGGTAAATAAGCTCATGAGGAGCGGATAATGAGTAAAGTCCGGGTGAGTTAAATGTCGGTAGAGTGAGGGGGTGCCGAGGAGCCCTCCACCGCTGGAAGGGAAGGCTATAGAGAGAGTTGGGTGGGTGGGCGGAGGAGGAGGAATAAGCAGGGAACTGGAAGGCTGGGCGGGCAGGAGGAGTGGTGATGTGCCTGAGGGAGGCCGCGGGGAGGCCGGCGGGCGGCCTTATAAGGGAAGGGGGGGGCGGCGGCAGCAGCTGAGGTGTGAATGCTGGCGGCCCGGGGGAGGGCGAGAGGTGGCGAGCAGTGGGCGTCGGGCGAGGCGCGAAGGCTGCGGGACAGAGGGGGGGCGGGGGAGGAGGGGGCGCGTCACGCCATCGGCCGAGGTGAGGAAGCAGCGCGACACGGGGCGGGGGAGGGTCTCTTCCTCTCCTCGCATCAAACGTAATGCTTCGCATTACGACCGATGCGCGAGGAGGAAGAAAGGAAGGCGGGGGTGGAAATAAGGCGTTTATTTTGACGCCTCAACAAACAGAGCATACAAGTCATACAGGGATAAGCTCCAGGGAGCGACAGTAAAGAAGGGCTCATGAGGAGCAGAAGTGAGTACAAGATGAGGAGGAACTCCCGGTAAGGAGTGAAGAGGCTCAGAAGGAGCAAATATGTACAGAGTCAAATAGGAAGGTAAATAAGCTCATGAAGAGCGGATAATGAGTAAAGTCCGGGTGAGTTAAATGTCGGTAGAGTGAGGGGGTGCCGAGGAGCCCTCCACCAAAACGGCGGAGAGAGCTCGAGGGGCGCCCGAGGGCGCGAGGCGGGGCACGTATGCGTGGACCGCCGCGGAAGTCCAGGTACCTTGCGCCATGATCTCGGAGAGGGGAACCCCGGCGCGCTGGCAGGCCTGGGCGGCTCCGCGGCGGAGGCTGTGGAGAGTGAACGCCTCGGGCGCTGGCACCCCTAGGGCCGAGAGGGCCCCTCGTAGCAGCGCGGTGAGGGAGCGCGGGTCGAGGGGCTGGCCGGAGGGCATGATGAAGTCGGGGGCAGCAGGGCAGAGGGCGACGGCTCCGTGCCAAGCCGCTACGGGACAGAGGGCGGAGCCCGGGATGGCAGGTACGAAGAGGGCGACCGCGCCCGAGGGGCTGGAGATGGTTTTGGAACTTCTGATCCGGAGACGAAGCCCTCCGGGCGCGGTGCGGACGTCGTCACGGGTGAGGGTGTGGGGGCCGCCCCACCCCTCGGGACTCGGGGCCAGGAGGTTGGACTGCCGCAGCATCCCGAAGTACCCGCGGAGGAGCGCGGCCCGAGGAACCAGGGAGGCGGGGCCGGCCCGCGATAGGTGGTTGATGGCGAGGGCGAGCTGCTGCGGGGCGAGAGGGGGCGCCTGCCGTTGGACGTGCGTGGAGCTCAGTTCCCCTCCTCGGCAGACGTCCTTGGGGAGGCGGGCGTCGAAGCCCGAGGTGAGGCCGCCGGCGCCCTCGACCCAAGAGCGGGCGCCCGAGATCGTGTTTTTGACGGAGGCGGGCGCGAGCCCGCGGAGGAAGAGGGCGGCGGTGAAGGCGGCGACGTCGAAGGGCGTGGGCGCGAGGGGGTCTGCGCCTCGGGCCACCGCGTAGGTGACGAACTCCTCGGCCTGGCGACGACGGTTCCTCCAGGTCGCCGGGGCGAGGGCTGCGGCACGGAAACGGGAGACGGCAGCTACCTCAGCAGGGGGGAAACCTAGAGACCGGGAAAAAAGGGGAAAGCGTCATGGGTGGCATCGGCAGGCAGGAGCCCGAGGCGCACCACCTTGGCGCGCGCCGTCGCGTCCCAGGGTCCGGGCAGGTGGACGCGGCTGAGGGCGTCGGCGAGGAGGAGGTCCGCCCCGGGCTTGTGGATGATTCGGAGCTCGAAGGAGCCGGCGGCCGCCATCAGCCAGAGCTCCCGGGCGCAGGTCCCGAGGGTAGTGTCTCGGGCGCGTCCCGACTCGAGCGCGAGGGCGGGGGCCATGTTGTCCGTGTTGATCAGGACCGTCGCCCCCGCGACGTCGTCCGGAAGGAGGGCGCGGAGGGCGACGACGAGGTTGACCGCCTCGAGCTCGTGGATCGTCGGGAACCGCGCCCGGAAGTCCCCGGTGTACCCTCGGGCGTAATAGTGGGTGGGAGAGAAGGCCCCGCCCCCGGTGAGGCAGGAGTCACACTCGATCACCCACCGACGGCCCTCGGGATCGGAGGAGGTGGAGGCCGTTGGTGAACCGCCCGTAGGCGGCGAACCACCTCAGGTCCCGGAGGGCGTCAGCGGCGAGGGTGAGGGTGGAAGCCCCGAAACAGCTGCGCAGCCCCCCGAGGAGGCGGCCCATGAACTTCCGGGCGGGGAGCACGCAGCTGCTTACGTGGTTGAGGCGACCCAGCAGGCTCTGGAGCTCCTGCTTCCCGAGGGTGGGGCTGGCGACGCGGGCCTCGCAATCGTCGACGAGGGCCTGGATCTTTTCGGGGGCGAACCGGATGGTCATGGCCTCGCTGTCGAGGGCGAACCCGAGCCAGAGGAGGCGGACAGCGGGGGGGTGACACTTTCCGGGTGCCACGTCGAGGCCGAGGGCTGCGGTGAGGCCGAGGAAGGCGTCAAAGGCCTTGCAGGCCTGCAGGTAGGAGCCCTCGCACCCGATAAAGTCGTCGACGTAGACGAGGGCATGGAAGCCCTCGCGCCGAAGGATCCAGGCCACCGCCGAGGTGACGAGGTCGCAGGCCGGGCCCGAGGAGCGGCATCCAAAGGGAAGGGCGAGGTCGATATAAGTCCCTCCGTTGAGGCAGATCCCGTACAGAGGGCAGGAGAGAGGGTCGGCACGGAGCTGGCGGTAGGCCCGGGAGATGTCCGCCGACCAGAGGTAGGCCCCAGTGCCTTGGGAGGTTAGGCGGCGGCCAACCTCGGCGACGGAGGGGAGGGTGTAGGCGTGGGGTTCCCCGAGAAACTCGCGCCGGGGGATGCCCGAGTTCACGCTGGCCCCTCGGGGATAGGACAGGTCGACGATGACCCGCCTCTTGCCTGAGTCGGACTTGGGGCGGGTCATCATGGGAGAGACCTGCGTCCAGGGGGAGAAAGCGGGAACATGGAAAGGGCCGATGAGGGCGCCGAGGGCGAGCTCCGTGTCGACGAAGGCCTGAACATGGGGGAGGAACTCGGGGGGCTCGCGGTGGTTGGAGAAGGAGGGGCGAGGGAGGGTAGGGGCGGAGTAGTTGGCTGGGAAGCCGAACTCGAGGAGGTCGAGGACTGCCTGGTCGGGGTAGCCCTGGAGGTGGGAGCGCCAGGCCGGGATGTGGAGGCCTGAGGGGAGGGGGATGCGGGCGGCCAAAAAATAAGGTAGGCCCGCTTCCCGGAGGGCGGTATAGGTGCGGAGGAAGGTTGGGTAGCGGTCCCACGCCTCGCCGGAGGTGTGGGGCCAGGAGGCGAGGATGGTGGGGCGGTATGGGGCAGGGGTGGGGTTGGGGGGCCGCACGAGGGGGCGGCGGGGAGGGGTTAGCTGGGGGAGAGTCTGGGGGGTCGATGACGTGTCGGTGGGGCTCGTCTAGGGAGGGTGGGTTTCGGGGTGGGTTTTAGGGCGGGGGGAGGGGGAAGAGGTGCGGCGGGGGCTGGCTAGGGGGGCGGCGAAGTCGTGGGGGGTGGGGGGGGGGGTCGGGTTCAGGGGGAGGGTCGGGGCGGGGGGGGGTCGGGGGGGTCGGGAGGGTCGTGGGGGGGGCAGAGGAAAGCGGTGTCGCCAGGGTCGAGGTGGGCATCTGAGTCGGCGGTGATGGGCGACTGGCGCCGGGCGGCGGTGGGAGCCGTTCTGAGGGGGCGCTGGGGCCCGAGGGGGAGGTGGTTGCCGCTGGGGACGGCAGTGCCGAGGCGGCGGTCAGGCCGCGCCTCGGGCAACGGGGCAGTGCTGTGGATGGCGGTGTCAGGCGGGCTGGTGGTGGTCGGGTGGTCAGCTTTATCAGGATCTGTGGGCCGGTTAGGGGCCTCCGGGCCGGGCTGGAGGTGCCGGCTCCCTAAAAATCCGGCGAGGCGGGGGGGGCTGCATGTGCGCGCTTGGCCAGGCACGCATCCTCGCTGTGCATAGTAAGCACTTTCCGCACGTTAGCGCAGTATGCGCAGGCGTGGCGCTGCTTGGTGGCTCCCTGCCCCTGGACCTCCCCCGGGGCAGCCTGGGTGCAGGAGTTTGGGTCCCGGTTCCAAGCGTAGCACAGTGCTCCGTGGGTGTCCCTGCTGTATGCCACCCGGGTGTCGGTGTGGGCGCGGGGCTGGGGTCGGGGCTTTGCAGGGTCGAGGGGGGCGGGGCTGGGTGGCGGCGGGCTGGGCGGGCATGGAGAGACACTCTAGTCTCATGAGGTTAAGGGCCACCGGGTCGTGCCACCCGTGGGGGAGGGTTCCGTCCGCGATAGAGGTGAATACGGTCTCGGAGTACCGGCGGACGGTCACCCACGGGTAGATCAGGTTATCCCGGCAGACCGCGAGGTGGTGGTGGTGGAGTCCCTGGGCGGAGTGGGCGGGGAAATCTGGGTGGTCGATGAGGGTGAGGAGGGCGAGGGTATATTCATCCTTCGTCGCCTCCCCCCTCTTCACCGGCTTCCTCTCGGGCCCACGCTTCACTAGGTCGGAGGGGAATATATAATCGACCGGGATACCTTGGCGCCTGACGGAGTGTCGCACCTCGGCGGATGCCAAGATGTCCCGGACGGCGTCGGCCGCGGAGGCGGGGCTGTGCCGGATGGCCTCCTCCTGGTAGGCCGGCGACGTGGCTGGCGGTGCTTGACTGGAGAGGTGACGGTACCTCTCGTACTCCGGGTGCGCGGCCCCGGGGAGGGACGCCTGAGGCGGCGGCGGGGGCCGGGCTGTGGTGGCGGTATGCGCCCGAGGCGTCGGGGCGGACTGGCGCCTCGGGGCAGGTGAGGGAATCTCCGGTGCGGGGCGGGGTTCCCCGGTCTCCAGGGAGTCGATCCGGGCGTGGAGGTCGGCCGTCGCCTGGCGCGCCTCGGCGGCGGACTGCTGATGGTCGAGCTGGATGCGCTGGAGTGCCTCCAACACTGTCGACATCTCGGAGCCCGAGGTGCGGCCCGAGGGCGCCGCGGGGGACGCCGGGGCGTAGGCCGGGGACTCGGCCCGGCCGGGTGCTGGAGAGGGCCCCGGGGTGCGGGGGGCGGCCCGGGATCCCTTCCGTCCACGTCCTTTTCCTTGAGGCATCCTGAGGCTGAGCTGGGGCAGAGGTCCGAGGTGGAGGAGCCAAGGCAGGAAAAACAGGGAGCAGGAAGGCGGCAAGAGGGTGAGTGCCTGAGGGAGGCCGGCGGGCGGCCTTATAAGGGAAGGGGGGGGGGGCGGCGACAGCAGCTGAGGTGTGAAAGCTGGCGGCCCGGGGGAGGGCGAGAGGTGGCGAGCAGCGGGCGTCGGGTGAGGTGCGAGGGCTGCGCGACCCGGGGGGCGGGGGAGGTGGCGACGCGCCGCGCCATCTGCCGAGGTGAGTAGGCAGCGCGACACGGGGCGGGGGGAGGGTCTCTTCCTCTCCTCGCATCAAACGTAATGCTTCGCATTACGACCAATTTGATTTCCGCCAATATGCAGTGTTATGGGTTGTGCCCTTGCCTTCCTTGCTTTGGTGCCATAAATGACAAACTCAGTTTTATTGGTGTTAAGGGATAGTTTGTTTTCACTACACCACAGGTTAACCCTGGTCAGCACTGTCCGAACCTGATCGGTTGCTATTTGGAAATCTTTATTGTGTACTGTGAGTGCTGCATCATGGTTTTGATTTGGGAACTGTTTTGTTTGATATATCAATGCAATACAAGATGTTAGTAAGGATTCAACCATGTCCCATATGTCATGCTACAAATAGCTGACTGTAAAATGGTTTTTTTTGGTACAAAAACACTTCATAACTCAGGGATGAAAGATCTCCGCGATTTCGCAGATTTCCAGGATTTTCCCTGTAGCTATAAGTGTATACTAATACGTTGCGCCCTTCCTGATATGACCTTAGATGTTGCCAGGACGTAAAACTCCAACAACCAACCAACCAATACGTTATTTCACGCTGCAGCACCATCACTAATATGTGGTGCAAAAGCCGCAGCACTAGCAGTGTATACTACTAATGCCTTCAACCGCCACAGCAGGGTCAGCATATACCGATATGTGGGGCAAACTGTAAGGTATGCGTACAGTGCGTATAGCTTGGGACTCGAGGGGATGACGTGATGGGTTCGAAGTAAATAAACCACTGACAGACTGGACGTCGAAGTGTTCGCCTGCCTTCAATACATTACATGGTGTCAGATTGTGTATCTGAACTATCCACGACCCAAGAGGGATAATGGTGTTATCCGGTTTAAAACCACCGCTGCCATTAAGTCTGGAAGGAAATTTGATGATGAATTGGAAAGCTTGGCATCATGCATACACCATATACAGTATCGCATCGGGTGCTGCGAACAAGACTGAAAAAATACAGTGCTGCGTCTTCTTACACGTAGCAGGACAGGAGGCCCAAAAGCTGCATTTAACATTCAAAATAGAGGAGCCACACAAGGACAAAATAGACCACCTAATACATCTGTTCGAGGAGTACTGTGTTGGGAAAATGAATATTAATGTGGTTCGTTACGAGTTCAACTCGTTTAATCAGACGTCTGAAGGCATGGATACGTACATCCGTGAATTGAAACATCGAGTGTCGTATTGCGATTACGCGGCGATGGAAGACGCGTTGCTATGCGACAGGTTGGTGTGTGGAGTGAAAGACTCAAAACTACGCGACAGGCTACTTCAAACTCCAAATTTGACTTTGACTGCATGTTTTGATATGTGTAGGCTGAGCGAAAACACCCATAAACAACTTCATGCTACTGAACGTACGAGTACAGAAGAATTGGTTGATACTGTATCCAAGCAACAGGAAAATTATTCGTCACGTAACAAGAAATATACATCAACATTGCGCGTGCGCAGATGGCCCAAACGAGGCACGAGAGCTGTTTTGCCTCGTGCGAACTGCACCCGATGTGGGTATACGCACGGCGAGGGGGCGTGTCCAGTGGCAGACAAACAATGCCTGCAATGCGGCAGGTTTGGACACTTCCAAAAAGTCTGCCGATCCCGCCGACAGTATCGTGCACAAGTAGACGAGTTAGACGTACGAAGGGGCGTATCAAACGATACCGCGGAAGAGGAGGATGATGAGCTGTTCATCGGTGAAATAACTGCCGAAGCGACGAACAGCAGCAGTTTGTGGTACGTGCAATGTATTTTGCAGAACATTCCTGTTAAATTCAAACTGGACACTGGCTCCCAGGCCAATATCATTCCTCGCCATATCTACGATGAACTACATGACGTCGTGCTAACTCCTTCACGTTGTTGTCTCATCGCATACTCAGGTGATCGAATCCGTCCTGAAGGGGAGGCAGTTGTCGACGTAAATGGTCTGCCTTGAAGTTTCATGTAACAACGAAAGGGACACCCAATCTGGGTAAAGAAGCGTGTGTGCTGCTGAGGCTGCTGCAGAGGATCGGCGAAGTCTCCGTACGAACAAAACAGTCTACTCGTGTAGGACAAGCAGCTGAACAACTACTACAGAAATATGCAGACATTTTCACAGGTTTAGGAAAAATCAAGAGCAATGCTAAAATCCATATCGACAATGATGTCTGTCCTGTAATCGACCCGCCATGTCGTATTCCCCATGCCATTGTTGATAAAGTGCAAATTGAATTAAATAGAATGCTTGATATGGGGGTAATTGTACAACAAAATGATCCGACTCCATGGGTGAGTTCAATAACAATTGTAAAAAAGCCAAATAAGATCAGAGTATGTTTAGATCCCACCAAACTCAATAAGGCCATTTTAAGTACCCCATATCCCACCCGAACAATTGAAGAAGTAATAGCCAAGACGTCCAAAGCCAAATTTTTCTCTGTCATTGATGCTAATAGTGGTTATTGGCAGATAGAGTTAGATAGCGAAAGTTCAAAATTATGTACATTTAATACCCTATGGGGACGTTTTCGATATACAAGGCTTCCATTCGGTATTAAAACTGCTGGTGACATTTTTATTAGCGAAATGAACAAAATATTATATGGTCTCGCTGGTGTTAATGTTATTGCTGATGACATTTTGGTGTATGGCAGCACGGAAGAGGAACACAACCCCAATTTAGAAAATGTGTTTATAAGAGCTCATGAGGCTAACTTACGACTAAACCCAAAGAAGTCAGTTATTTGTAAAACAGAGGTGAACTATGTAGGACACACATTGACACAATCCGGGTTAAAACCCACGGAGGACCGCATCAGGGCTATTGTCGACATGCCCAGCCCAACTGATAAGGCTGCAGTTCAGCGTTTTTTGGGCATGGTAGGATATGTGGGAAAATTCATCCCAAACCTCTCAAACATTTCCAAACCGTTGAGACAAATCCTTGGTAAAAATATTGTGTGGTATTGGCAACATGAACAAGAACTTGCATTCAACACCCTTAAAAATCTGTTGGTAAGGGCACCTGTTTTGAAATATTATGATGTAAATGAACAAATCACTTTGCAAGTAGATGCCTCCAAGTCCGGTTTGGGCGCTGCCATATTCCAACAATGCAGACCCATTGCCATGGCATCAAAAGCATTAGATGCATGCCAGTCATCATATGCTGTTATTGAAAAAGAAATGTTGGCAATTTGTTTCGGTTGTGTCCGTTTCCATGACTACATATATGGGAAACAAGTCATCATTGAGACGGACCATAAACCGCTTGTATCTATCATGTCAAAACCATTGCACCTACTATCGTCCCGTATGCAACGAATGCGCATGAGACTACAAAACTATAATATCATAATGAAATATGTAGTAGGTAATGAAATGTTCTTTGCTGACACACTTTCTCGTGCACACACTAAGAAGGTAACACCACAGAATCTGTTTGATGACACAATTTCCATAGCAACGGTGGACATCGCTCCAGACATGCTTACACGCATCACAGATGAAACAAAAACAGATACGGCGCTTATTGAGGTTACTAGATTGGTAAAGGAGGGCTGGCCTAATAAAAACACCTTAGTGAAGTCATGCGCCAAACCATTTTTTACGTACAAAGATGATCTCGTTATAGCAGACGGTAGAATATTCAAGGGGGCACAATTAGTTATACCTTCAGACTTGCAAAGGGACATGTTAAACATGCAACATGAAACACATCAAGGAGTCATTAAAAGTAAACAGCTAGCAAGAGACACCGTTTTTTGGCCAGGGATGAACACACAAATAGAAGATTTGATATCCAGGTGTAGCACTTGCCGAAACTATAAAAATTCACTCAGTGCTGAGCCCATGGTCCCCCACGACATACCCGACATACCTTTCTGTAAGGTAGGGGTTGATCTGTTCGAGTATAAAACAAGAACATATTTAATCCTGGTAGATTATTACTCCAAATTTCCGGAGGTGGTAGAACTTTCCCTGACTACATCAAACGCCATCATTAAAGCTCTAAAAGAGATTTTTGGACGCTATGGCATACCAACCGCCCTCATCTCTGACAACGGCCCTCAATTTGCTAGTAATGATTTCAAAAGTTTTGTGAACACATATAAATTCAACCACATTGTGTCTAGCCCATACTATCCTAAAAGTAATGGTCAAGTAGAACGTTATGTGCAGACAATAAAGAAAATGATGAAAAAAGCGGATGAAAATAACCAGGATTTCAACCTGTACTTATTAAATTACCGTAATACCCCACTGAGGCAAATGAATGCCTCTCCAGCTCGACTACTCATGAGTCGTCGCCTCCGTTCCAAATTACCCATCACTGTGGACCGGTTACACCCACAGATTCAGACATCTAAAAAGAAAACCATTGCCAGAGTACAGGAGCGAAAAAAGTACTATTATGATAAAAGGGCTGGTAATGAAAAACCTGTGCTAAAAGTAAATGATCACATCAAATACAGAACGCATGAAGGAAAGTGGAGGGATGGAAAGGTGACACATACAAACATACAGAACCGAAAAGACTAGGAAATTAAAAACAATGCAGGAAGGATCTTACACAGGAACAGAGTACACATGTTTCGGGTACCAGCACCTCATGTCCCGTCCTGCAAAGCTGGACATAACATTGCACCACGAAATAACACAGATAAAAACCAATCATCACTCTCAAACAAACACGTACTCCCAAACATTAAACCTCAAACATACACAACTCATAGTGGGCGCATCTCACGTCCGCCGAAGAGGTTAGGGATACGGGAACACACAAACACCTAAATTAAGATGTTTGTTGCAATGCAACCAAATAATTATCCCACCGTCCCCCCCCCTTAAATATATACATTTAAATATATATTCTAAAGTACCCACATGTAATCTATGTTTGGTTACAAGTTCATCCATGTTCACATGTTCCTGGTTCACTATGTTTCCTGATCTGCTATGTGAAATTTTGTCTGCATACTTCCGATACCATTTGTATATATATGTACCATGTGTGTATTATGGTGCCCCCCGAGTCACCACAATAAATATCCTTCAAAAAAAAAAAAGAAAAAAAAAAAAAGGAGGGAAGATGTAAGGTATGCATACAGTGCGTATAGCTTGGGACTCGAGGGGATGACGTGATGGGTTCGAAGTAAATAAACCACTGACAGACTGGACGTCGAGGTGTTCGCCTGCCTTCAATACATTACAACGTATACGACTAATACATGCTTCTAATGCCGCAGCACTATCAGCATATACCAATATGTGGGGCAAACGCTGCAGCACTAGCAGCGTATACTACTAATACGTGCTTCTAACGCCACAGCACTATCAGCGTATACCGATATGTGGTGCAAACGCCACAGCACTAGCAACGTATACTACTAATACATGCTTTAAATGGTGCAGCACTATCAGCGTATACCAATATTTATGAAATCTGACTTCCGGGAATTTTCAGGGATTCCCTGACAATGCTAAGCATATGGGACAACATCAGCATTTCCGCTTTTTTTCCCAGAGACTACTTTCATCCCTGATAACTCAAAGGACCAAAGTTGCACACAAGTTTATTTCATTTCCCTTATTTCTTACATCAAATCTGAACATGAATATGAAAAGTATAAGGAACAAAATAAGTAGTAAGCTTTTTTATTGATGTTTTAAAATCCCATCCCATGCTGACCAGTTTTCAGGAGAGTGACCCATATGTGGTATTTCACCTGGAGAGGTCAGTGCATTCTCACTATGCTTGTCCCCCTAAGCGTAAGTCTCATAATTGTGATTGCAAATATTCAAGTAGAAAACTTCCATTACATATGTGATGGACCGCGGCCGAATCCCGAAAGCAGTAAATGAGGGGATACACTGAGTAAGCTTCATCACGGTTTATTGCCCCATGTCACAGGTCGAGATTCAAAGTGACCTGTCCACTGCCAAACCTGGTCGCGGCTAACCACCCGCGAGGGGTGGCCGCTAGCAGAACTTGGGACAGTCCACCAGAGGGACTGTCCCTGCTAGCCTGCTGCCACCTGTAGGACATCGTAGTCACTGCCGCCACCTTGTGGTAGTGGGGCTCATTACGGACTGCTACACATACATGAGGGAGTGGCAACACTGTAGAACGGTCAACTTATGGAGGATCCTGGTCACGGCACCAGTGTTGTGGGAGGTGTTGCAACAGGGAAAAATGTTCCTAGCTGGCTGTGTAGTATGCAGCATTACATCTCGGACAGTGTGTGCAGCTCACTACAACCCCCCCTCCCCACCACCTATTTATGGATGAGATAATAAGATGGTATGAACAATATAGACAATAGCAGGTAGCAATCAAGCATTACACATATTATGGCAGTTTTCGTACGGGTCCTTGAAAACCTGGAAAGTCCTAGAATTTGATCATTCCTACATGTCCTTGAAAATGGATTATCATAAGCATATTTTCGTCAACGTGTCCAACCTGCAATTCGTGATGTTTTGTATTAAAAGTGATGTGTGTGGGTTCGTTATACTGCCTCTTGATTTTATATTAAAACCATTCATATGGTCATTGTTTTTTCTCATGTTTATTCGCAATTCACGTCTTACCCAGTGAATCAACTGCGAATACATCTATGTTTCAGGGCACTTTAATTGAATTAAAACGTCTTTAAAATGTCGTGGAGATTTTGCACTGAAAGGTGCTGGAAGCTCCTGTAATTTGATATGTCAAAGCGGGTATGAACCGTGTATAGCGATCTTATTCTATTCTGTACAACTACAAGTCATTTACCTTTTTTTCTTTTTGTTGGGGGGTCCATTAGTTGTTTAAGCAGTGGAAATTTCAGTCATAGACGACTGGTCGTCCTCATTCCACTGCTGGTCGATAGAAAGCCCGAGCCTACACTTTTACCGACCCAAGGGATTTTTAACCTCCCACACCACATAGTCATGGTATGAGAGCAACCGGCCTTTGATGACGCTGTAAGTTATACACAGCGGTGGAAATCCAAATTGGCAGAGCTGGGGGCACGGGGAATCGAACCGCTGACCCTCAGATTAGGAGTCTGACCTAGAAAAAAGTCAGACACTCTAACCACTCCGCCACAGAGAACGCCACTAGTTAAAACTGCAAGTCACTCAGTCGTCGGTGCTGAAAAAAAATGTTGAACAACAAATAACAAAAACAAAAAATAAACCACCTGGCCACATTCCATACCGGGTGACACAGTTGAACTGTCATCGAAACCATGACAACGGGGACGCGCTCTGAATATCACGTGACCTGCTACCGGACGCGGTGGCCGAATCGGTAGAGTGCAGGCTTTAATAGGATAGGGCAAGGATTGGTTGGATCAGTATCAGGATAATATGACTGAGTGGGATATCGGGTCATGGTGGCGCCGGCCTTCTCTTCCAATGGGGCAGCACTATAAAGTCGCCATGAGTGCGCACTGTCACAAGTTGGTACCCATCCTGACATGACCTTATATGTTGCCAGAACGTGCCCCACTGGGAAACCAGGCTGCCGACACTATGGCCCAATATCCCCACACAGTCACATTATCGTGATACTGCGCTAACCAGTCCTTGTCCTATCCTAGTAATGCCGAGCACCAGGCTAGGTAGCAACAAGTATCAAGTTTGCAAGTAATTGTTTTAAAAATCTTTTGTACATTAGTTGATTAAGCAGGGGATATTTCACTCCCGGAGAATTCCTCTTCCTCATTCCACTGCTCCTTGCCCTATCCTAATAATGCCGAATGCCTGGCTATGAAGCGACAAGTATACATTTTTAAGTCATTGGTTTGATTCGACCATGGTTCGAACCCATGCGTGGGTTTGACTCAGCTGGGATTTGACCTTCCGCACAGGAAGCCTGCGCTCTACCGATTCGGCGACCGCGTCCGGTGAGAGCCTTGAATTAGAACCTTTTAGAACCTTTTGGCGACATCATCATCATGGTCTGACTGGTTATCGTTCTTCTCTAAGTTTAGCCACCACCGACATGACAGTTAAGACTTGGAGAAAAGATAAACTGTCAGATGTGCCACTGTTGATGTGTTATGAAAAGTGTCTTGATATGGCTGAGTGTTTATTTATATATATATATGTGATGTATAACGCATTATGCGAGTATAAAGGCGCGGAAGGGAATTAAGTCCTTATTATTATTGTGTGCTAATTATTATTAGTATTACACTATATACTGTACTCTTCCATGTTCGTGACTGGTGGCACCACTCCCGGCGCTCCCCGGTACCTGCATACCCTGAAAACATCACTCGTGTCTGAGGATTTTTCTTTTTATGAGGTTAGGCTGATATTCCTAGCCAGAGAATATATAACTCATACCACTACTCTCCTTGTTTCTTGTTCTTTGTACTGTAGCCGGCCTTAATATATATATAATATAGCCCCTTCAAAATATGAGTTTGTCCGGGACGAGTGAAAACTCAGACGGACAAGTGAAAATCACATCCGACTTGTCCGGTGGACAAGTGAAACCTTTTGCTTCTTTTTATCACTGATGTAGAAATAAAATGTATGCTCTTGGAAATGTATACGAAAACACCCTTGAAAGTCCTGGAAAAAGCATTGAATTTGATCCTGACGAAGGTGTAAGCACCCTGGTTTCTACGTTCGTGAATTGACCAGAACTTTGCTGTGCTTGTTCATGCTAAATGCTCTGTGTCTCCTCTCTCTGACGTCACACCCTGCACGTGCTGACGTCACCAGCTGGCCCGTGACGGTGACCTGGAAGCCATGATGATGTTCCTGAGCTTCCTCCCGGAGCCCGTCAAGAAGAAGGTGAACGCGCACGACGACGATCACCTTTCTGCACTCCACTACGCCGCGCGCGCCAACCGCGTACCCATTGTGTCACTACTCCTCGACGTTGGGGCCGGTCAGTGTACTCACTCACTCACTCACTCACTCACTCACTCACTCACTCACTCACTCACTCACTCACTCACTCACTCACTCACTCATTCACTCACTCAATCACTCATTCACTCACTCATTCACTCACTCATTCACTCAATCAGTCATTCACTCATTCACTCAGTCACTCATTCACTCACTCAGTCAATCACTCACTCATTCACTCACTCAGTCAATCATTCACTCACTCATTCACTCACTCATTCACTCACACACTCAGTCACTCAGTCACTCACTCATTCACTCTCACTCAGTCAATCACTCACTCAGTCACTCATTCACTCACCCACTCATTCACTCGCTCATTCACTCACTCATTCACTCTCACTCAGTCAATCACTCATTCACTCACTCTCACTCAGTCAATCACTCACTCAGTCAATCATTCACTCTCACTCAGTCAATCACTCACTCAGTCACTCACTCATTCACTCATTCATTCACTCAGTAGCTCACTCATTCACTCAGTAGCTCACTCATTCACTCACTCATTCATTCATTCACTAACCTACTCACTAACACACTTACTCACACACTAATCCACTCAGTCACTAACCCACTCACTCATTCACTTACTCATTCATTCAGTTACTCATTCACCCACTCATTCACACAGTCACTTACTCACACATTCACCTCACTCACTCATTCACTCACTCATATTCACTCACTCATATTCACTCACTCATTTACTCACGCACTCATTTAATTATTCACTCACTCACTCATTCAGGGTAGGACAGTAACTTTTTTTAGGATAATGTGACTGAGTGGGAAATCGGGTCATGGTGCCAGCGGCCTGGTCTCCCACTGGGGCAGCACTGTTAAGTCGCATTGAGTGCACACTGTCAGTGTCACAAGTCGGTATCCATCCTGATATGACCTTATATGTTGCTAGGACGTAAAACTCCAACAACCAACCAACTACTTGACGCAGTGGCCGAATCAGTAAGACTAAAGCCCTAGTCACACATACCTGGACGAGCCCAGGATAACCCCCCCCCCCCCCCCCCCCCCGGGACAACCCCGGATAAAATAGCTAGTTTGGTCGTTTTGGGGCTCGCAGTCACACCTACACGGTCTAGCCCTCGGTCTAGCCCCCGGTCTAGCCGGACCACCCCAGGACTACCAGGTGTATCCACGGAGTAGTCATGGATCAGTCCCGGACTTGAAATGGACTCGCTCCTGCTATATATATACAAAACGGGGCTATCCATGGCTGATCCGTGCTCATCCGGCTTGTCTGGGTCTTATCCGGGCAGGCCGGGAGTGGTCCGTGGCTACTTCGGGGCTAGTCCGGGGCTGGTCCGGGTTAAACCGTGGCTAAAACGTGGCTCAACTGGGTTAAAAAAAACGCCTGGACAGCCCCAGACTGGCCCGGACGCTACACGGACTATCCCCGGATCATCCCGGATGATGCTGGATCGCAATGTTCCCCGGACCGCCTCGGATATTTAAAAACATCAAGGGCGGGACCCCGGATGAGGCCGGACCAGCCAAGGATCACCAAGGAGCATCCACGGATCACGCCGGATCGCCACGGACCATGCCGGATCACGGTCCGGGGCTCGTCCCGGACCCATATCCGGGTCGGCTCCGGCAGTTTTAAAATGTTTAAGACATCCGGGGCGATCCGGGGAGTATTGCAATCCGGGGTTAATCCGACATCATCCGTGTGTAATCCGTGAGTCATCCGGGGGTCGTCCGGGTCATTTTCCAGCGAAAACGGCGTCTTTTATACTCCGGGCTATATCCGGGGGTTGTCCGGCGTGGTGCAGGGTTGTCCGGGACTAATCCGTGGCTACACCGTAGTAGTCCAGGGGTTGTCCTGGGCTCGTCCGGCTCAATCTGGGGTGAGCCGTGCTGTGGTCTGGGTAGACCTTCACTCGTCCATAGATATGTGACTGCGAGACAAAATACAGCAAAAATAGCGAAATGGTCCGGGGCTGTCTGGATCAGTCTGGGGGATTGGTCCGTGGGTGATCCGGCTTCAAATCCAGGGCTAGTCCGGGTAGATG
>CM059189.1:10102556-10145392 GCA_030323885.1 Branchipolynoe longqiensis
GAGGGAATGAGGCAGTGGAGGAGGGGGCAGGAGGAAGAGAAGTAGGAAGAGGAGGAATAAATGGCGGAAGTGGAAGAGGAGGAGGAGGAAGAGGAGAAAAGAAGGGGATGAGGGGAGGAAAGAGAATAAGATCGAAGAGGGGAGGATGAGGATGAGCACGAGGGGAAACAGGAGAAGGAGAAGGATGAGGAGAACGAGGAGGACAATGAGAATGAAGAGGATGAGGAGGAGAAGGAGAAGAAGGAAGAGAATGAAAAGAAGGAGAAGGAGGAGGAGGAAGAGGGAGAAGGAGGGAGAAAAGGGAGG
Source organism: Branchipolynoe longqiensis (assembly GCA_030323885.1). NCBI lineage: Eukaryota > Metazoa > Annelida > Polychaeta > Phyllodocida > Polynoidae > Branchipolynoe > Branchipolynoe longqiensis. The sequence continues at coordinate 10,102,863 of CM059189.1, forward strand.
AGAAGGAGAAGGAAAAGGAGGAGAATGAGGATAAGTACGAGAATGAGAAGGAGAAGTAGGAGGAGAAAGAGAAGGAAGAAAAGGAGGAGGAAGAGGAAGAGGGAGGAGGGGGAAGAGGGAGATGGAGAAGGAAATGGAGAAGGATGAGAAGGAGAAGGAGGAGAATGAGGATAATGAGGAGAAATAGGAGAAAGAGAAGGAAGAGGAGGAGGAAGAGGGATGGGGGTGATGGGTGAATAGGGGAGGAGGAGAAGGAGGAGGAGGAAGAGGAGGAGGAGGAGGTGCCGAAAGCACACCCCACCAGCGGACTCACGTGCAGGCGAGGTCGGGCGTCCAGTAGACGTTCATCTCGCCCTGCAGGTTGTGCTCCGTCAGGTAGTTCTGTAGCACCCCGGTGGCCAGCTCCTCGCTGATCCGCTCGCCGAACATCTTCTGCACAAATACGGCGCCGTCGCCATACTTGCGCTTCACCATCTCCAGGATGAGCTTTGCCTCATTCAGGTAGGTGAAACGGATCTGGCCGCGGCCATTGCTCGACAGGCCATTGCTCCTGTGCGGGCTGAGCAGCACAAACTTGGGTGTGATGCCATACAGCAGGAAGCGCTCCTTCTGCTCCAGCAGGTTCACCGGGCACAGCGCGCCTGCGAACCGGTTCGGCGTCGACGACAGACTGCGGAACACCGACACCTTCGGCTGGTAGTTTTTGCTGGTGCTCACCTGAGAAGGGTCGGCAGTGACGAAAGGAGGAGTTTGTTTGTTTGTTGTTGTTTTACATCCTAGCAACATCTAAGGTCATATCAGGAAAGGAGGAGAGCCAGGTCACCAATTGTCCCTTATTGAGCATATGGTTGCATGATTATCCCATTCTTTACCTACTGATATTGTGTAATTTAAACGTAGAATGAATTACAACAAATTTCAACCATACTTCATATGCTTGTGCGAGTTCAAACGCACTAGAACGAGTTCAAACCTGCTCGAGACAGTTCAAACGCGCTGGGATAGGTTCAAAAGCGCTCGAGCTAGTTCAAACACGCTGGGACAGGTTCAAAAGCGCTCGAGCTAGTTCAAACGCGCTGGGACAGGTTCAAAAGCACTCGAGCGAGTTCAAACGCGCTGGGACAGGTTCAAAAGCGCTCGAGCGAGTTCAAACGCGCTGGGACAGGTTCAAACGCGCTCGAGAGAATTCAAATGCGCTGGTTGTTTATGCTTATGGCTCACCTTGCGGCCAGTGGTGGAACCACCGCCGTCAACATCCGGTTCAGATGTGGCGTTGGGCGAACGCGATGACGCCGGTCTTGTTGTTAATGACGTCGTCGTCGGTGGTGGTGTTGTTGTTGCTGGTGGTAGTGTTCGTAGCAATGATGGCCATTCTGTTGTTGTTGATGATGATGTTGGTGTTGGAGGTGACGGCGGCGGGTGTGGAGCTAACTGCGCTGGACGCTGTGGCTGCACCTCGTCCAAGCCAGGCTTCGAGGGCGAGGCTGGCATAGCAAGACTGGAGTTAACCGTCATGGCGGGAATGAGAATTCTAAACTAGCTGCCAAGTGGGTTTTCTTCTTTCTTTTCATCTTCTCCTTTTGATTAATTTAGTTTTCGGGGTGTTTGTTTTTTGTTTGTTTTTATTCGTTTATTTATTTCTCGGATCCTAGTTTCGAAGCATTTAAGAGCTTTCAGTTTCCATTCCGTTTGCCTTTGATGGATTCCAATGGAACAGTCCTTTGATATAGCTTAGCTATTCTCCCGCGTTTTTCTTGCAGTCATTTTCGGGGTCTTGCGAGATATCATATTCGGCCTGGGAGTAAGACAATTAAAAATAATATATTAATGTTTAGTTTCATATATATTTATATATAAAAGTACTCATAGTCTCTCGATAGATGATTTCCACCATCAATCTAGCTCTGATGTGGACAAACTAACAGTAATATATTGGGTAGGCCTTCAATTCAATTCAATTAAGTTTATTTCAACGTCCTCATTATATATATGGCGCATGAGCAACAAACTGCAACAAATGTTTATTAAACACACCAGTGTCTAACTCTAATATCCCAGTCACACCAGGCCTGCGTTCACTTGTAATCAATTCGCGACCTCCTTACGACCGGTTGCCGAGTGGTCGCCGAGCATTTCGGAAGATGTTGGTCATAAGGAGGTTGCAGCTGCTGCATTTTCAACATCCTTGCGACCTATGCAGTCGGTGAGTGGTCACGAGAGATTGGTGACCACTCGCTAACCACTCACTGACTGCCATGCCAGAAGCGTGAGAATTTTGGTGGCCGGGCGGTCACCAATCAGTCGGCGAGTGGATGCTGAGCGGTCGCCAAGCAGTCGCCGACCAAACTCCCTAAACATTGGACTCCTGCCTCGGACGTTGCCCGGACCACCTGCCTCCCCTGCTTCTGCCTGTGTCTTGTTTTTTTTGGACTGTAATTGTTCTAACTTACGAGTTACAGCTTATAATCGTCTGTGGTGTGATATATGCGTAATAGACGTATACACATGTGGATAATATATGATAATGAGATGCAAAGGTTTGAGACAAAGGATTATGTAAATGAGATGACCTCATGGAAAGTTTAGCCGGCGGGTTCAGCGAGCTCTGGGTGTGAATAAACCATTCAGTATCCAGAAGTCAAAGTGTTCAGACATTGTACTTTCACATGGTGTCAGATGAGGAAGAATGCCACCTGCTAATACATTGCCAGGTTTGCGGCCGCCTGGTCAGCTTGTCCTCAGCAACAACGCAAGATCGAACTGGAAAACATGGATCAGAGCATATGACATATACGCCACTGCTGCAGGTGTCATAATGAAGACAGAACGAGTGCAATGCTGCATCTTTCTTCACGTCGCTGGCGAGGAAGCGCAAAAAGTTTTCGCCAATATGGACATCGCTCTCGCTGATCGAGACAGGATCGGGCCACTTACGGAGGCATTTCAAACATATTGTGTAGGCAAGTGCAGGCTGATAATAACATGGTACAAGTTTAATACGCATAATCAAGCTACAGAAAATATGGCTACGGACATCGCAGCATTTAGAGACAAGGTGAAGGATTGCGAATATGGAACAGTGGAGGAGTCGCTGTTGCGTGATCGGTTAGTGGCTGGTGTAAGTAGAGGGTTATGACTGTGTTCTCACTAAGTTCATTAGCAATAGTACTAGTACTTATACATTGTATTACTGTATGTTTCAGATGACCGTCGTCATTGTTCAACACACTGAATAAATGGTTCCATATTTATCTATGACGACGGTCATCCGAAATCCTGTTACAATCTTCTCTTTTCTTTTTCAACCTGATGGGACGATACGTAGGGCATCTTTTGTTTTTGGCTTTAAGATGGCCTGCACGTGAGTCCGCTGGTGGGGTGTGCTTTCGGCACCTCCTCCTCCTTTAAGATGGCTTTAAGATGTTAATTTGCGTAACAAACCGCTGCAAACTGCTGAGTTAACTTTGGAGAAGTGTGTGAGATGAGTGAATTCAGTTCGGATCTGTTGGAGGACACCAAATCAGATGTTGAGAGTAAGGAAATTGATTTTCTTAGGAACTATGCTACTGCGCTTACCAGTGCACCGGTACGCGCAGTAGCATAGTTCTCAGTGAGTGGTTCGGTCATTGGCGACGCCATCTTGGAAATCACCATCTTGGAATTCTGGCGGTGCCGGTGCAGGAGAGTTCAAGATCCGCTGTCAGAATTGTGGGTACGAACACCGCCGGGGAGTCTGCCCAGCGAAAGGCAAAGCTTGCATAGCCTGCAAGAAGATCGGGCACTTCGGTAAGGTCTGCAGGAGCAGACTTGGCAGAGTCAACGAGGTTACCATGGAAGAGCCCGACCCTCACAATGCTGAGCAAGACCCGGATCCAGTGGAGGTCAATGTGCTGACAATGGATCTGTTCGTCGGTGCCGTTGACCGCGGTGCCGAGCGAGACGCCGAGCTGTGGTACGCGATCGTCCGGGTGAACGGTTGCCCTGTCAAGTTCAAGCTTGACACCGGGTCGGAGGCGAACGTGCTGCCGAGGTACGTCTTCGACAGAGTAGCTCCGGGGCAGCTGACAAACACCAGGTGTTTGTTGGTGACGTTCTCGGGTCATCGGATCACTCCTGACGGTGAGGCGTCGGTTGACGTGAACGGCAAGGACTTCAAGTTCCAAGTGGTGCGTCACTGTCAGCCTATTTTGGGCAAGCAGGCTTGCGTGACATTGAACCTGCTGGCACGGGTGGATGAGGTGCACTGTCCTGCGCCGATGAACAGTCCCAGCACCTGGGCGGAGCAGCTGGTAAGCGAATACAAAGATGTGTTTCAGGGTTTGGGTTTGATCAAGGCAAATGCTCTCATTCATGTTGAAAAATCTGTACAACCTGTTGTCGATCCGCCTAGACGGATCCCGTTTGCTATTCAAAGTAAAGTATGTAGTGAGCTTGATCGAATGGTGGAGTTAGGTGTAATAGTTGAACAGGATGAACCTACCGAGTGGGTTAATTCCATAACTATCGTAAAAAAAACAAATAAGATAAGGATTTGTCTGGATCCGACTAAGTTGAATAAAGCGATAAAGAGAGGGCCTTTCCCTACCAAAACAATTGACGAAATTATTGCCAAAACGGCAGATGCGAAATATTTCTCAGTTTTGGATGCAATGACAGGGTATTGGCAAATAGAGTTAGATGAAGATAGTTCACGTCTGTGCATGTTTAACACTCCATGGGGCCAGTACAGGTACACCCGCCTGCCTTTTGGCAGCAAAACAGCCGGTGACATTTTTATTCAGGAAATGCACCGTGTCATGGGCGATATACCCGGTATCGGGATAGTCACGGACGACATTTTGGTATATGGGTCAACGGTTGAGGAACACAACGAGCGGCTCAAGGCCGTGTTGGACGGAGCTAGGTCGGTAAATCTTAAATTGAACGAAACAAAATCTTTGCTATGTAAAACTACAGTAAAGTATGTAGGTCATCAACTTACCCAGCAGGGTGTGAAGCCTGATCCAGATAGAATACAAGCAATAGTTGACATGCCAGAGCCGCGTGACAAACAGGGTGTCCAAAGGTTCCTGGGCATGGTTGGATATGTGCACAAGTTCATACCCAACATGTCCGAGATTGCCAAACCGCTGCGCGCACTCCTGGCTAAGGATGTCGCGTGGCACTGGCAAGCTGAACAGCAAGGCGCGTTTGATAAATTGAAAGAAAAGTGTGTCGTATTAAAATGACAAGAAACCCATTGTTATTCAAGTCGATGCTTGTCAGTCAGGTTTGGGTGCCGTATTAATGCAAGATGACAAACCAATCGCACTCGCATCTCGTGCGCTTAACTCAGCGCAGTGTGGCTATGCCACTATTGAGAAAGAAATGCTCGCCATATGGTTCAGATGCCAGAGGTTTCATGACTATATCTTTGGCAAAGAAGTTAAAATTCAAACAGACCACAAGCCGTTAGTGGCGACAATTCAGAAACCAATTCACAAACTTTCAGCCAAGATGCAGAGAATGCGAATGCGTTTGCAAAATTACAATATTCAGCTATGTCATGCGAAGGGTTCCTTGATGTTTTTTGCAGACACGTTGTCCAGGGCGCCTAGTGCCAAAGTAGCTCATGGTAACCTGTTCGATGACACGTTCTGCGTTGCCGCAGTGGACATTCAACCGTCGAGTTTGTTGAGTAAGATTGTCAGAGAGTATGAGAAGGATGTATCCATGTCCATGTTGATCTCGCACATTGAAGATGGGTGGGACACTACACACATACAGACACCGCCGTGTCGAGACAGTACATCCCAAACAAAGATGAGTTAACGGTAGACAACAATTTGGTCATGAAAGGCAATCGGGTGGTGGTTCCTCTGGGTCTCCGCGGTGAAATGATTGATGCGTTACACGAAACACATTTGGGCGTGACAAAGTTCAAGCAGCTGGCACGCGACTGTATGTTTTGGCCTAATATGAACAAACAAATTGAGGATAAGGTCAGTCGGTGTGACACTTGCCAAAACAACTGCAAAAGTTTGCATAATGAGCTGTTGATTAATCACCCAATAGCCTGTCAACCGTATGAAAAAATAGGTGCAGACTTGTTTGAGTTCAACCATAAAAATTACCTGATAACTGTAGATTATTACACAAAATATCCAGAGGTAGCGTTGTTGGGCGATACGTCGTCTGTCACAGTCATTGAGGCGTTGAAGGATAATTTTGCAAGGCACGGTATTCCTAGCCAGGTCATTTCGGACAATGGTACGCAATTTAAGAGCCATGAGTAGAGGGAGTTCGCAAAACACTATGGGTTTAAAGCTGTGTATTCCAGTCCACAATATCCATGCAGTAATGGCCAGGTGGAACGGTTTGTGCAAACAGTAAAGGACATGTTAAAGAAGTGCGAGAGAACTAATTCAGATTTTCAGTTAGCTTTGTTGAACTATCGAAACACTCCATTGCCCGTCTTGAATGCATCTCCGGCTCAGCAGAAGGCTGAGGGGTGCAATGAACGTGTTGACACTTTGAGTCGTGTGATGGAACTGTTTATTTACAAAGGATTACCCAGCATCCTCTAGTCATGATGTCACGGTTACATAGGACCTGGATACATCACATCTCCTTTCCACGGATATACTTAGCTTTGAATGTAGTACATCAATACATTATATATGAATGTCATATGAGTTTCCTTTACCAAATGTGTCTTAAATGTAAACATAAATCATCGCATATAAACTGTGTCTTAAATGTACGACATACTTAATCTAATACAATATTCCCTCCCCCTCTTAGATATCTCGACAGTATGGCATTTTTCCTTTCTATTCATTGTTCATACCTAAACCGAAATAGATATAGTGCGGTATAACTGTGTGTGTCCTTAGAAATACAATTCATCGTAGCATTGGAATTATGAATAACATTGGCAAATTTTTCACATCAGTAATTAGTGAAGAAACAAGAATAATTAAACTGCCTAGACATGACATAGCAATCATAGACAAGAAATTCAGCTCTTTTATGGCCAACAAACATCTAATTGCCTATTACAATTCTGTACAGCCTGACCATCTTAAATGTACACTAGAACACATCAAGAATAACCCCATCTGTTTGGTGGGGTAACCTGCCTACCGTATCTTGTTCTATAATTACTGGCAATGTCATTTTGTTTGTTATATCCGTTATTAACGGTTTCTTTATCTACTTTTGAACGACCTGGGTCCTTTATGCACGTTGTAAGTTTTCTGTCTGGGGGACATCTATAAATGAACCTCCGGTTCCGTCTCACAACATGTTCGTCCTTGTTAATGATCTTATAATCCCTGGGTCCAGGTGTATCTTTGTTAATTATTTTACCTGCCCTCCATTCGTTTTTTGTGGTCTCTGTATCTAACATTATCACCAGGTTGAAGTATGTGCAACGGCTTTCCAGCTTTTTTATCAAAGTACCATTTCTGACAACACTGATTCTTTTTTAACATCGTCAGTTTTGACTTTTGTACACAAGGTCTAAGCCGAAAATCAAGCATAGGCATGCGTGTCCTCAATCTGCGAGACATAAACAACTGAGCTGGGGATGCATAAATACCCTGCAGGGCAGTGTTCCGGTAGTTTAAAAGGCCTAAATACATGTCCCCACTACCCGTACTGGTCTTTTTTAATATGTTCTTTACAGTTTGCACATACCGCTCAACCTGGCCATTGCTTTGTGCGTGCATTGGGTTAGTATACACAGGTGCGAATTCATACTCAGACGAGAAACTGGTATAATCACTGCTTTTGAATTGGGGGCCGTTGTCAGATACGACATACCTTGGTATACCGTATCTGGCAAACGTCTGTTTTAGAGCAGCTATAACTGCTTTGCTCGTAGTGCTGGTCATTTCTATGACCTCTGGGAATTTAGTATAATAATCAAAAATTATTAAAGTCATTTACGTGGAATAAATCCACCCCGATTTTATAAAATGGTATGTCCACGATAGGATGACTCATCATAGGCTCTTTATGAGGGTCGTTCCTAAAGTTTTGACAAATTTGACACCTGGCGATTTTGTCTTCTATTTGAGCATTCATCCCAGGCCAGAAAACAGTATCTCTCGCTAACTGCTTACACTTAATTATGCCCAAATGAGACTCATGTAGCTTATTTAACATCTCTGGCTCTAACGATCTAGGGATAACGATTTGTATACCTTTCAAAACCAGACCATCAGATGACGTTAAGTCCCTATTGTAAGTATAGAATGGTTGTACACCTGGTGCTACATTCTTTTTGCTAACTGGCCATCCATTCACAGTGAAACCTATTAGTTCTTGTAGTGTGTTGTCCTTTTTTGTTGCTGAAATAATTCGCTGTACGATATCCGTATCAACATCTATGGCAGCCACCGAAACGTTCCCATCGAACAGATCGTTAGGTTCTACATTAGATGTGTGCGCCCTGGACAATGTATCTGCAAAATAAAGGGTCGACCCCTTAGTGTACACTACTGTCAAATTATAGTTTTGCAATCTCATGTGCATACGTTGCATTCGAGCCGATAGCTCGTGTATAGGTTTTAGCATAATTGACTCCAAAGGCTTATGATCCGTCTGAACGATAATAGCATTACATGAAATTTCTTACACCCAAAACAAATAGCGAGAAGTTCTTTTTCTATAACTGCATAACTAATTTGACACGTATCTAAAGCCTTTGAAGCCATGGCAACGGGTTGATTGTTTTGGAAAATTGTCGCCCCTAAACCGTATTTAGATGCATCTACTTGCAAGATTATTTGTTCTGTGCAGTCAAAATACCGAAGGACAGGTGCATTTCTCAACAATTTTTTAAGATTCATGAATGCCGTTTTCTGTGGTTCATCCCAATGCCATGCTATATATTTTTTTATTACTGTCCGTAAAGGCTGAGTTATTTGCGCCATGTTATTTATAAATTTACTCACATAACCAATCATGCCTAGAAACCTTTGCACTGCGGGTTTGTCAGTGGGATCCGGCATGTCAATAATAGCTTGCACCCGCTCCTCATTTGGACTCAAACCGTTCGCAGTAATTAAATGACCCACATAATTAACCCTGCTCTGGCAAATTTTCGACTTATGTGGATTCAATTTAAGATTCATCTCTCTTGCCCGGGACAGTACTGCCTCTAAACGTTTATTATGTTCATGTATGGTTTTGCCATGTATTAATATATCGTCCGAAATGACATGAACACCTGTCATGTCTTGTATGAAAATGTCACCCGCTGTTTTGATGCCAAATGGTAACCTTGTGTACCTGAACCGACCCCATGGGGTATTAAACTTACAAAGTCTGGAACTGTCTTCATCTAACTGCACCTGCCAGTACCCACTGTTTGCATCTAACACAGAAAAGAACTTGGCCCCGTGTATTTGAGATATGACCTCCTCTATCGTACGTACCGGATACGGTCCACGTAGGATAGCCCTGTTCAATTTTGTGGGGTCCAAGCACACTCTAATTTTTCCTGGCTTTCTCACTATGGTTATAGAGCTTACCCATGGGGTTGGTTCGTACTCTCTTACAATAACACCCAAATCCAACATACGGTCTAATTCTTTTCTAACATCATTAGTGATAGCGACAGGTATCCTACGAGGAGGATCAATTACGGGAGGCACAGATACATCAACATGAATTTTAGCGTTTACTTTTATAAGGCCTAAACCACAAAATACATCTGAATATGTCTTTACCATTTCTTGGGCAGCCCGTCCATCCGAATCTTCCTCGACAACATCAATACGAGCTAAGAGGCCAAGATCCACGCAGGCCTCTTTACCCATGATAGCACTGCCTGCATCTGTCACTTGAAATTTCAGTCGTTTCCCATTGACGTCCAGATGCACCTCTCCTGTCGGCACTATGCGATCCCCGTTGTACGTGACGAGGTGGCATTTCGAAGGATTTAAGATGACATCACCTAGTCGACGGTAGACTTCCAACGGCAAAATGTTTGCCTGCGATCCCGTATCCATCTTGAAAGACACATCACAATCCCTAATCTTGAAGTTGGCGTACCACAATCCAGAGTCATTGTCGGTCGAGTTGTACACAGCACCGACGAACAAGTCATAAGCCTGACCTATATTTGACTCCGCGTCATCAACGTTATTTGGGTCAACAACTATCTCATTAAGCGGCACAGAATGACTGTTCTGAGCCCTGCAAACTTTTCGGAAATGTCCCACCTTGTGACACGCAGCACATGTCTTTCCCCGAGCAGGACAATTACCCCTTGGGTGATTGTATCCACACTTATCACACTGAAAAGACTGTGTTCGTGGCTGTTTGTACAACACCGATGCCGTTGGTTTCCATGGTGTTGGTGGGCGTGTCGGGAGTCCTTGACGACGCCCGTTGGCGGTCGCTATGCTGGCTACATTGTCTTCACAGCTGCTTTCATTACTATGAACCAATTGTGTCGCTTTATGTTCACTTAGTCGACACATCTGCACACACTGTTCCAGAGATAAATTTGGTGTTTGTAACAAGCGATTCCGTAAAGTGTTATCCTTCACACCACATACCAACCGGTCACACAACAACGAATCCTCGACGTTGTCATAACAGCAGTGTGACACTCGTGACTTAAGCTCTCGAATGTATGAATCAATGTTCTCACTCGTCTGGTTATAAGAATTAAACTGGTAACGTATCACAGTAATGTTAGATTTCCCTTCACAGTATTCATTAAAAGCAGCAATGAGAGGTCCAATCTTGTCTTTATCATTTGCGTTAATCTTTAAAGTTTTGTGGATTTTCTGCGCCTCTCTGCCAGCCACATGGCACAGCACTGTACCTTCTCCGACTTTGAAGAAGCACCCGACGCCGTCGCGTAAATCTCATACGCTTGCAACCAAGACCTCCAGTTCATGGTCATGTGTTCGTCCACGTTCAATTCAGTAGGGGGACACCAGGATAGTTATGACTAACTAAGGGAGTGGCCAAGTAAGTCGTCGTTCGTTTATTTCGTCACTCGTGCGCCGACTGCCTGTATTATCGCCCCACGTGTGTTGTAACAGGCTGACAGGTTGGACAGTAGGGCGTGGACTGTAATTGTTCTAACTTACGACTTACAGCATATAATCGTCTGTGGGACACCATGATAATTATGCCCAACTGAAGGCGGTGCCAAGTAAGTCGTTGTCCGTTTATTTTGTCACCCGTGTGCCGACTGCCTGTATTATCGCCCCACGTATGTTGTAACAAGTTGACAGTTTGGACAGTAGGGCGTGGACTGTAATTGTTCTAATATTGCCCGGTGTGGCGGTTTCAGTGTATTCCCGTGCTCAGACGTGTACCTCGCTTCTGCGCATGCGTCAGAATCTAATAAGCATGGCCGTAATCGATTAACACTACCCGGGCGACTCGGGTCATCCGAGTGGTCAGAATTTCAAATAGAACACGGCGAGTGGAGTCGACAAATACACATGCCATGTGCAAAAAAAGAATAACTTAGATTAATTAAATGGAAATATAGGTAAACTAGGCCACCACCCGTGACCCGAGTTGATGCGAAATCCGCGCATGCGCAGAAGCAACGGGACATTGCTGAGCACGGGAACAAGCTGAAACCGCCACACCGGACCACCTGCCTCCCCTGCTTCTGCCTGTGTGTTTTTGCCTCAGACGTTGCCGTGGCTTTTGCCGTTCTTGTGCCGTATCATTCCGTACCATATGCCGGATCCGTACTGTGGGCATTGTGGAAGCGCTCACCAACCTCCGGTAAACGCAAAGTGTACAAGAAACGAGGCACAGGTGAGACGAACGACACGTGCTCAGTCCAATATGGCGGACAAGGAGAAGAAGGGACCAGCTATAGCTCGCTGGGACACTGCGCGTACTCCGACAAATGCTCTCCAAGCACAATCTTGTTTAGTTTTTATGTTTAAATGAACCAAGTATGTGTGGGGAGAGTATGGGACCAGGGCACTGCTAGTCTGAACTGCAAAGGCAGTTTGTTGTCTTCAAAATGGCCGCCCCCATAGGCGGCGGCCATTTGCAATGCAAAAGCTGCGCTGTGATTGGCTGAAATTGTGCCGGCAACAGGCTCACACAGTAACAAGATTTGCTGGTTCCCAGTATGGGCTCAGCTGGTGCCCGGCAGTGTTAGGGACCGATTACGCCGAAATCTATTGAATGCGATCATATTTAACAGAATTACATACTAAAATAATGAAATTTAATTAAATTAACCTTAAATTCCAAGCGATATTAACGTAGCAGCTCGATCAGCGTCGAATCGCCGAGTGTAAACAAAACAGTGGCTCGAGTGACCCGAGTTGAATAATCGATTACACCCCAATATACAAATCGCCGCCGCCTATTCCGAGTTCGTTTGTTTTCCACGCGGCGGATAGCTGGCGACTTTAAAGCAGAGTGTAAATCAGTGGACAAACTACTAGCGGCAGTTGGGTTAGACGACGGCGCTTTCAGTGACGAGGAGAGGTTATTGGAAGATATGCTACGTGTGTTGGAGCGGCGTAAACGCTTGGCAACAATGGCAGCGAAAACCATGGGCCATATGCACCAAGTTGTGCTAGGCTTAACCGCAGCTAGGCCCTAGCTCCGGTCAGCTAGCTCCGGGTACTAGGGGTTCCGCGAAAAAGGTAAAGTGGTATGCACCAATGTTTTAGCCAGGGCGGGTAGCTGACCGTGAGTTTATTTATAGATTTGGGAATTCCCTCCAGTCGACGATATGAATAACGCCGCCAATGCGGCGGTGGCATTAATATTGGTTCGAATTTAGGGTTAAATTGATAAGATTTCACTTATTGCGTATGTAATTCTGTTAAATATGACAGCATTGAATAGATTTGGGTGTAATATATTGCCGCCGATGCGGCGGCGGCGAGGGCGGCCATTTTTAGTTGACGTTCGACAGTATGGATGTCGACGCGGCGGCGACGATTTGTTTACTTTACATTCGTCGATTCGACAACATGCATAACGCCGCCAATGCGGCAGGAGCGTTAATAACGGTTCGTTTTTAGGTTAATTTGATTAAATTTCACTTATTGCGTATGTAAATTTGTTAAATATGATCGCATTGAATAGATTTGGCTGTAATATATCGGCGGCCGCCACACTAACCGGACCGGGTAAGCCCTTACCCCACATCAAAAAGTGGTTTAGCTTAGCCGAGGCTATGGTCGGCAGTTAGCTCTGGCACCGATTGATGCATACGGATTTTCCAGTTAGCCCTGTGGAGATAGTCAAACCCTAACTCTGATTGGTGCATACGGCCCAGGTGGTTGGAGGACGAGGTGCGTGAATTGGAGCTGACAGATAAAGAGGACCATGCCAGGACAGTGTCCAAACCAACAAGGAGACATCATCGACGGACATGTTCGTCGTCAGGAACGTCCAGTGAACGGTCACCAAGTAGAGAGCGTAGACTAAAAAGTACGTGGTCGTTAAAGCGTCATACTAAGGACAAAAAAGCGGTCTCCAAATTGAACCCGCATGAGTTAATTGAAGCAAAAGCCCTGTTCACACGGGGCAGTTAATTCGAAACATATAAATCGACTCGCCTAGTTCGGCTCACATTTGGTGTGTGAACGCGCATCTGAGTCGATTTAGGGCTGATTCAAATCATATAAGCCGGAATTTATAAACCACCTAAGGAGGTGGTTTATATGAAGCAAATTTTATGAATCGACTTAGATCGCCCGTGTGAACGCAACCGACTTACTTGAGGCGGATTAAGCACGTCACACTATATAATATAATTTGGTCTATGAACCTGCCAGAGGTGCACATATTTTTTTCATCATTTATTTTTAGGGTTTCACTGCCCAGCAGAAGTTTTGACTGTTCCAAACCAATATGATTCAGTCCATACATATCTAGGTCGAACCCACACTCTCTCGGCCGATGTCGATGAACCCAAATTGGCACTGGTTAGTCTGGACTTGCTCATGCACAGATATCCACTTCCGCCTTAAACCGATTCAAAGCACTGCCCGTTTGAACGCGAAACACTTCCAAACTCGGTCTGTGTGAACGCGCACCTAAACCGATTCATATGATTCGCCTTGTCTATGTCGCTTTAAACTTTTCCCGTGTGAACACGGCTTTAAGCCGTGTTCACACGGGAAAAGTAACTGTCGATGGATTCTGGACAGTAACGAAGCCACTTTGGAAGACTGTCGACGGGTGTTTCAACACATTGCGTATATATCTCAAGTAAGGCTCGGGCGGACAGGTTTCTATATGCAGCTCATGTTGGTTATGACACATCAGTCCGTAAGGATGCTGTGAAGGACGGCTTCGGTGCCGGAGCAGCGGAGCATGCATTATACCATTACGCTTTCCCGTCCTGATATAGTGATATAGTGATATAGTGATTGGTAGACAGGAAGTGTGAACACTTATTTGTCTCTCATTTTTGCTTGAGTGCAAGTAATTAGCAACACAAGGGATAAATTAGTAGCATGTGGTGAATAAGTAGTCAAATTTCCCTATATCATCAGCCCATGCTTTTTCTAATCGGTTCTTGAATGAATTTATTGAGCCGGCATCTATAACATTTTGTGGGAGACTATTCCATATATTTATGATCCTGTTTGAGAAACTGTGTTGCCTTAATTTTGAAACGGCTCTGGGTTTTACTAGTTTGAGAGTATGGCACCGGCTGCCTTCTCTTTTATTCAAGGTGAAAAATTGGTTCATATCTATTTTATCAAAACCTTTCATAATTTTAAATACTTCAATTATGTCACTTCTTTTCCTTCTGTAGGAAAGGGTAGGAAGTTTCAATTTCCTGAGCCTTTGTTCATAGGGTAAGTCCTTTATAACTGCAACTAGTTTCGTTGCACGTCTCTGAACCTTTTCGATCTCCAGAATATCTTTCCGAAAAATTGGGCTCCAAATTTGTGGACAGTATTCCAAAATTGGCCTAACAAGAGACTTAAATAGAATGAGAAAATTGTTCTTGTTGAGGCGATGGAAGGTTCTTTTAATTATTCCTACTCTCTGGTTAGCATTTGAGATGATAGTCCTCATGTGTTTCTGAAAGGAGAGTTGGGAGTCGAAGGTTACACCCAAGTCCTTTTCATAGCTATCTTGTTGCAGGACAGTGTTCTGCATAATATAGGCATAATGAGGATTATTTTTCCCGTAATGAATAATTTTGCACTTCTTTTCATTGAAGGGCAATTGCCATTTCTCAGACCATTGTGAGAGTTTCAGAATATCCTCTTGCAAGAGATTTTTATCTCTTACGTCTTTTATTGCTCGAAAGACCTTTGTGTCATCCGCAAATATTTTTAGGTTTGATGAGACACTGCCTGGCAGGTCATTTATAAATATTATAAATAATATTGGTCCCAGCACACTTCCCTGAGGTATTCCTGAGGTGACATTCTTAAAGGAAGATTTTTTATTACCTACAACTACCCTTTGCTTTCTCTCAGACAGGAAGTCCTGTATCCATTCAGAAATTGATCCGGATATTCCCAGAGCTTTGACTTTGTTTAATAGTCTTTTGTGGGGCACACTATCAAAGGCTTTGGAGAAGTCCAGATAGACGGTGTCCCATGCCAGGCCATGATCCAGCCAGTCAGTCCAAATTTCCATCACTTCTAGTAGTTGTGACAGACAAGATTTTCCTCCAGTGAATCCATGTTGGTCTGGAGATATCAATCCTAGTTTTTCCAAGTGTTCTACGACACAGTCTCGGATTATTCTTTCTAGCATTTTACAGCATAGGGAGGTTTTCATTGGTAAACATATTCGTATTTTCATTGGTAAACATACTAACCAGGACCTTAGATGTTGCTAGGACGTAAAACAACAACAAACCAAACCAAACCATTACGCTTTCGAGAACATTCAGATGCGTAAGGACACAAGTGCGGGTTCGGTTAATGGGGCGAGTGCCTACACGAAGGATGGGAAGCATCCATGTTCTGCCTACAATAGACTACATCACGGTTCCGACTGCGCATGCGCCGAAAACGGCCTTGGGAGCAAAGCAAAGGCGTACGGCCATTGAGTTTGCCTATACGCGCATTGAAAAACATCAGTTTTATTCAAAATTAATAGAAATCCCATACCCTAACCTTATCAATTTAATATAATCTTTTGTTAAACCTGTTTTCTATATGTGTTCCAAGCGGTTTGTGTTTAGGTGGTGTGGTTTTATCAATATTTTACTTTTTCTGTATGGAGATTGCTCACTGCCATTGACAATGCATTGAGTACTCTGGCTGTGGCTCTAACACTAGTCTGAGTGCCTAGATCTTTCTAAATCTAAATGCACATGGCATAAGATGTGCTGATTATATTGATGTAAATGCAATGCTGGATAAAAGATTAATATCTTAATTTATTATATATATTTTTTTAGTTAGTATTCTATGTTTTAAAGAAGAGCTGAGATGATCTGAAACTAGCACATTTCATAGCTGCACCCAGTGTATTAGCATATGCCATGTGCTTTTGGGGGGGGGGTTGCTCTGACCCATCCCACAATGCACCGCGTCGCTGGAACCGTGATGTAGTCTATAGCCGTGTTTACACGGGGAATTGTGAAACGATCTAGACAAAGCGATTCATATTAAGCGTTTTAGATGCGTGTTTACACGGCGGAGTTTGAAAGTGTGTCGGCGCCGGGAACAAGCAGGCGCCTGTAGCTGGCATGCACTGCTATTTTGTTTAGTTTACACACGTCGATTCGACGCAGATGTAGCTGCTATGCTAATATCGCTTGGAATTTAAGGTTAATTTAATTAAATTTCATTATTTGAGTCTGTAATTCTGTTAAATATGATCGCATTCACTAGATTTCGGCGTAAATCGGGCCCTAACACTGCCGGGAACCAGCGATTAGTTACTGCTCCCCCTGTTCCCGGCACGCACTACTATTTTATACTATCGCCGCCCGGGAACAAGCTGAATCGCTTCAAATAAACCACCTCCCGAGGTGGTATAGATGAGGCGTTTCATATGAAGCGATTCAGCCCTAAAACGCCACAGCATCGCGTTTACACGGCAAATGTGAATCGATCTAGGCAAGGCGTTTCATATGAGGCGTTTTAAATCGCCCGTGTAAACACAGCTTTTAAGGAGGGCGATTGTCCAACGACAACGGCTGAATGCATGTACGGCCACTGGTGCGCATAAATCTTTAACGTGTAAGAAGGAATGATTCTCTGCTTCAGTTAGCCACCGCCTGGGCACCGGTCTAGCTACGCGTCGGATAATTGTATGGCTGAGGAACATTGTGAGTTTTGCGGGGATTGCCCTATAGTTGCTAGCGACCGGATTTCTGGAAGTTCACAAGATGGCCTGGATGGACATAGTCCTACAATGGCAATTCAAACAGCAACCGGCTGTGGTAGCCCGGACAAGTGCGCTCGCCCGGCACTCCCTAATAATGTCATTAGCGGGGAGGCTCAATCAGACAACGTGCTACAAGACAAATTGTTTACGCACAAACTTGTCCCGTATGGGTGCGTTCTTCCGTCGGTCGAATGGATAACAATCACCGAACTTGACGACCGCTTGATAGTCACTGCGGTGGACTTGACACATGATAGAAATACAAAAACATTTACTGTATCGTCACAATGTAATTCAGGCGTATGCAATTGTATTCATTATATTGCAGATTGTTTAACACAGTTGAAGCCATGCCGTCTTTTCTGTGAATTGGTTTTTCAGAGGTAGCCAGGATTGGAACTGGGATTATATTTTGCACGGTGTTGTCTTTGGTTTTCATGTCATTAATGTTGATTGTCCAAGTAATTATCCCACGCCATCCTCTTTTAAGTTAACTCCTGATGAGAATTTGTTTATTCATGATAAATTGTTGAAGGAATTCATCGTCATCATGCTGTCGGTCACGATGCGACAAAGACTGCTTTCATTACTTGACTGCCGCTCACCATTTAGCTCTCTGCTGTGAGAGTTGTGTCCATGTCTCTCAGCTTCAGGTTTCTCTTGATGGTATCCTTGAACCGGAGATGAGGGCGCCCTCTCTTTCTGTAACCAGAAGACAGTTGAGAATAAAGGATCTGCTTTTGTAGTCTGTTTGATGACATCCTCATGAGGTGTCCAGTCCACCGGAGATTCTTTTTGATCAGAAGATCTTCCATAGAGGGCAGCCCCATCCGTTCGAGTATTTCTATATTTGTCACTTTGTCCTTCCAGGTTAGCCTCATGATTGAACAAACATTTCATGAAAGCTGCCTGCAAAAGTGTTGAAGTGCTGCTGGCTTTTGCAAGTTACCAGCAGCACTCTCTCGGGGAGCAAATAGAGGTTTCACACCGGCAAGAACATGTCAAGACAGGCACAAAACTATTTGTCCCTGCAGTGGCTGGTCGGGAGATGTTGGGAGTTCCATACATCAACCGCCCTTAATGCTGCCACAGTGACATGGTTTTCTGTTTAGGGTTTGCTCCCTTAGCATTCGGTTCTGTCAATAACCTGTACCACAAGGCAGTGGTTTACAACTCTGCAGGGCAGGGGCGTCAAACTCCCTGAGGTATTGCTTGCTATACCTGCTATACCTGCATACCCAATGAAGGAATTGGACGCAGGTTATATCAGTCCAGTTACGCTTCAACCAGACTGCATCCATAACATGTTTTGTGTGGTGAAGTCGACCGACAGTTATAGACTGGTAGTGGATTGCTCTAAACCTTACTTGAGTTCAGTGAACAATTATGTAGACAAAGTCGCGCATACCTTTTCATATAGGGGTATAGAGACTCTTTGGTCAGTCAGATGGGCGTGAATGACTTTATTGCGATAACAGATATAAAAAATGCACACCGTTCGTTCAATATTCACCCACTAGACCGACCTAAACAGGGAATTTGTTTTGATTTTGGTAACGGCATAGAAATGTTTTTAGACAATCGGATGTGCATGGGACTGTCATCAAGCCCATACATTTTCACCCAAATTGGTGACTTTATAGTGCATTGTGCGACGTGTCGTGGTGTTAAATCTGTAATTAATTATTTGGATGATTTTGCTGTCCTAGGATCAAATTGGGAATCATGTGCAAGTAACCAGACGATAATTATGGAAATTTTACGCCATTTGGGTTTCTACATAAACCTTGCAAAAATTAATTCTCCTTCAGAATGTACTCGCTTTTTGGGTATAGAGATTGATACGGTTGCATTACAATTACGCTTACCCCCAGATAAAATTGCCAAATTGAAAACTCACCTTGAGCTGTTTTTAGTTATGCGTAAGGCGACAAGGCACCAGTTGGAGTGCCTAGCAGGTCGTTTAGCGCATTGCGCCACGGTCGTTCGCGGTGCCCGTTCTTTTTGTGGAAGAATTTATGACGCTATATGCACTTTGAAGCGGCCGTATTACCGATTACGCTTAACAAATCTCTTCAGGGAGGAGGTCAGTTGGTGGTTGAAATTCATAGACCAGTTCAACAGCTACGCGCAGATCCTTGGAGAACATGCTCCTGTTTTTTCAGTTTATAGTGTACGCTTCGAACTTTGGTTTCAGGGCAATTTACCTAGACGATCGGTGTGCAGGGGCTTTCAAAGAGCACGATTCTGCCAGTTTGGCAACAGAAATTGGCCATCATTATTCTGCCTCGGATGACGCATGTGCAGAGGCTCATATTAACGCATGGGAGATGTCGGCGGTAACAGCCGCTTCAGCCCGTTGGCAGTCATCCTGGCGGAACCGATCAATAATTTTCATGACTGACAGTAAAGCAGTCCAGGCTGCCCTGAACTCAGGGAAATCCAAAAATAAATTGATTATGGGTTGGATTAAGACATTGTTCCGGGCTTCTTGTAACTACAATTTCGAAATTTCGAAATTTCATCGGCATATGTTGAGAGCAGTAATAACTGCATCTGTGATGCGTTGAGTAGGTGGCCTGATCACAAATCTAAAACCCGCATACTCTGTTGTTTGATTAACAATCGTTACCTTCTAGTATACCTTAACAATAATTTGATTTTTAGGATTGCACCATGATATGAAGCTGTTACAAGACCAGTAATATGCGCCAAATTCCTGCTTGACGCGTAGCATGCAAGTCCGCACTTATATGCACTTTATTGACGAATTCAGAGGCCTTCTTCACCCAACACCATGTCCTGATACACAAGTCGCGTTATATATCACCTGGTTGGCGAAATTATAAAAATATTTGTCCATTACCAATTATTTGGGTGCGTTGAATTTTTTCCTAAAAGCTGAAGGTATTCAAGCCATTGATTATCATTGACATGAGATTAAAACGGTCCTCAGTGGGGCGAAACGCAAGCTCGGCTGTGCGATCAAGAGAGCTGCCCCGTTATTGCCAAACGAATTAATAACTATATTTTCTTATTTTTCTGCCTCAGCGGGTCATACAGCCACTAGGGCTGCCCTATTAACAGGTGCTTTGTTGCGTAAATGTCAGCTTACCTCGTCGGATTCTATGCTATTGCGCAAAGATTTCAAGTTCTATGAATGGGGGTTATTGTAACGGTGAGGAAGTCTAAAACAAGTCAGTTCCATCAACACAAACTATTGTTGCCTCTTGCGAAAGTCGCAAATATTGATTTATGTGCTGTTCATTGGCTCACAAGACACTTTGATGAGTTGCCAGCGTCTGATGATGCGCCAGCCTTTCTGGTACCATATTCAGACGGAACTTTGACTGCTTTATCTTACAAGGATTTGCAGGCCTCTATTAAACATTTTTCAGAACTTGCGGGTCTGAATCCTGACAATTATTCATGCCATTCCTTATGTCGGGGTGTCTGTACTTTTTTTGGCAATGCAGGGAGCGTCATTGGAGGAGATCAAAACCAGGGGGGATTTGGCTTCTGACACTGTGTTCAAATATATTTGCTCGCCGTTATCTGAGCGGATTCTGGCAGATATGCGTGTCGCGATAGCCCTCGCGACGACTTAGTGGCTGGGTGGAGGGGCTGTCCTTGGTGCCTTGCCCAGCCAGATACGGTTAGATTCACTATATAGAATGGTTGTGTTTTGTGAATAAATAACTGTATCCGCCCTGCGTTCACGACACATGCGTATATCTGGATATGCCGGTGTAGGTGATGCACAGTACCTTCCCCTGGTGTTCTGAAATGGTACTGGAATTATTAGTTCCCAGTTGGGTTCGAATCCATCAGATGGCGCCTCCGTGCCTCCCTACCGGTCGCTTTAGATGCTTCCAAGTTTACACAAATACGATTGAAATCCACTTGAACATCCACGTGTATGAAACGCTCCCTATCAAGCAAGATGGAATACGGATCTAATGAGTAATCCTTTATTATATTCAATCCATTCAATAGTTGTAGGATGGCGTTTTTGCTTTGTTTTACATTTTATTCATGCTGAATATATTTTGTGTGACTGTGAGTACTGAATCGCTGCACTTGTAGTAGTCTGCACTGACCTCCCGGCCAAGGAACCACATAGACTGGTAGGCGTGGATAGAGGGATTGCATCAGGGAGCCTATGTAGTGTAATGGTTAGCACGCTAGCCTCAGAGTGACAAGAGGAATTAGTTCGAATCCTTCCCTAGACACAATATTTCCCGTGTTCATCAACCCTACAACACACTAAAGGTTCAGTTCCCATAGCTTCTGTCTCGCAAATGAACTAGTACCCTTCATTTATTTTCTTGGTGAAATATAGAAGTTTGTAATGGCTTTTGTTGGAGTTGACTCTCCAGATGGTTGTGGAATGTTCTATATTTATGACAGCCAGATCTATGGTGTTAATGTTATTTTTCTTAAGCGCGTTATTCCATTATTAGTTAATGCTAGGGATGTATTGAAATGTCTGATATCGATTGCTGTTATCGAGTTTTTGCTCTCACATCTGTGTTAAAAGTTTCCAATTGACTAATCACATGTGCTATCTGAATTTGAAAATGAAGGTAGTTGTTGCACAACTGAATCATAGCAATGCCCTAACAATGCCATGGTTAACTGTTTTAAGCCTGGATGCAAATATAAATTGATGGATAAGGTAGTGAAAGCGTTGTTCCAATAGGTTTTCATGTATTTCCAAACAAGGATACAAGGCTTCCTCAGATGGATGGCGAAAATTAGAGCAAGTGCAGATCACTCCGCACTGTACGGAAATAGTTTGCCAGTAATTACAGCTGGATCAGTGAGTCTCTCTACACCACCAATGGTTTATCTTATCACAATCGCTGATCTCTCAGCATTGACCTTGATTTCATTAGAAAGCGAGGCTACTTGCACAAGTGATGGCTAGGCTATGCTCGGTCTATGTTGCCATCAGCCAGTTTATATACGGTACCTATGAGTAATGTCCCGAGCGCGGTGGCCATATTGGTAGAGCGCGGGGCTTCGTGTGCAGGAGATTGGGAGTTTGGTTCCTGGTCGAGTCAAACCAATGACTAATAGGATAGGGCAATGACTGGTTAGCTCAGTGTCAGGATAATGTGACTGAGTGAGATATCGGGTTCTGGTTCTGGCAGCCTGATTTCCCAGTGGGGCAGCACTATAAAGTCACCATGAGTGCGTACTGTCACAAGTCGGTACCCATCCTGATATGACCTTAGATGTTGCCAAGATGTAGAAACTTCAACAACCAACCAACGTATGAATACTGTTGTGCTGAAGTCTTTCAATAGTTGCGCGTGTGGGGGACTATTCCAAACAAATGGAACACCACGTTTAGAATGGGACTAGAAACCACATTTCTTCCATTCTGGGTTGAGTGACTGAATCATTGGACTGCCTAGACTCACGGCTCCTTTCCTGATGAGGTCAGTGCAGACCACTGCACTATTGTGGCATATTGACGCTATTCACGCCATGGCCATATTGAAACCATACCGAGGCCATGTATGCCTCTGCGAGGTGCCGCTGTATGAAAAGTGATGTGAATACTTTTTCGTCGACCAATACCTCTCGAAATCACTCAAATTTGAGGGTATTAATTTTTTAAACTACCATATTCATCTTTGCACACCTGTTTTCTATCTATTGGCCAATTTTTATGAAGATTGGGTGACCCTTACATGGTGATTTTCCCATTCTTTAACTACAATGTGACTGTCAATTTCAAGTCTGCATAGTTATGGTGGTATCATGTACCATGCAGCACTGTCAGCGTAGTTATCTGTGTAACACAGTCAAACAAGTAGTCTTAGTAATGGTTTTGAGTTTCTGTAATTTTTCTGAGATAAGTATACTAAATTGATCGTTATAATCTGCCATATTTTAGTCTGAAGTAACTTTTTATTTTAAATGGCTAACTTCTGAGCTATTTGAAGTGCAAACATGTAAGATTAGTTTTGGTAAGCATGCCAAAACTCTGACTCCATAGGCTTCTGCAGTAACAGGTTCTATTGAGTTGGCTTGGTATTCCCTTCTATGTGGCAACAAAGGCTTAATCAGTGAACCAGTATCTATATTAGATATGTAGAATCACTTCTAGATAATTGTTTTGTTTTTGAAAAGTTGATGCTTGATCGGACTATGCAGCTTTTAAGAGACAGCAGTTATTTACACAAATCTTCTTGATGTTCATAAATAAGTTATAAAAATTGAATGTCTGTTAGAACAGGGAAGGAGGGGAATGTTGGCGGGATTGCATTGTACGTTTTTGTTGTTGCTTTATATGCTTTAGACTACTGTTGGACATACTCTAGACTGGTGGTGATGTAGTGACGGTAAGCTGCATGGTAGGGTAGTTAACGTGGGTGCATGGCTAGTTATGATTTAAGTTCTTCGCTTGGGAGGGGAGCCATGGCGGGAAGTGAAACAGGTGTTGATGGATCATTAGCGGTTGAGTGGATTAGATGTCGTTTAGGCAGAGGAGGAAGAGAGAAGGAGAGGGTTGCTGATGTTGTTGAGATGGAGGATAGAAGGAGAGGTGTCCTGATGTTGTTGAGATAGGAGAATAGAAGGAGAGAGGTCCTGATGTTGTTGAGATGGGAGGATAGAAGGAGAGGGATCCTGATGTTGTTGAGATGAGAGGATAGAAGGAGAGGGATCCTGATGTTGTTGAGATGGGAGGATAGAAGGTGAGGGGTCCTGATGCTGTTGAGATGGGAGGATATAAGGAGAGGTTTCCTGATGCTGTTGAGATGGGAGAATAGAAGGAGAGGGTTGCTGATGTTGTTGAGATGGGAGAATAGAAGGAGAGGGTTGCTGATGCTGTTGAGATGGGAGGATAGAAGGTGAGGTGTCCTGATGTTGTTGAGATGGGAGGATATAAGGAGAAGGCTCCTGATGTTGTTGAGATGGGAGGATAGAAAGGGAGGTGTCCTGATGTTGTTGAGATGGGAGGATAGAAGGTGAGGGGTCCTGATGCTGTTGAGATGGGTGGATATAAGGAGAGGTGTCCTGATGCTGTTGAGATGGGAGAATAGAAGGAGAGGGTTGCTGATGTTGTTTAGATGGGAGAATAGAAGGAGAGGGTTGCTGATGCTGTTTAGATGAGGGAGATAGAAGGTGGGGGTCCTGATGCTGTTGAGATGGGAGGATATAAGGAGGGGCAGATGTCTGTTGAGATGGGAGAATAGAAGGAGAGGGTTGCTGATGTTGTTGAGATGGGAGAATAGAAGGAGAGGGTTGCTGATGTTGTTGAGATGGGAGAATAGAAGGAGAGGGTTGCTGATGTTGTTGAGATGGGAGGATAGAAGGTGAGGGTTGCTGATGTTGTTGAGATGAGAGGATAGAAGGAGAGGGATCCTGATGTTGTTGAGATGGGAGGATAGAAGGTGAGGGGTCCTGATGCTGTTGAGATGGGAGAATAGAAGGAGAGGGTTGCTGATGTTGTTGAGATGGGAGAATAGAAGGAGAGGGTTGCTGATGCTGTTGAGATGGGAGGATATAAGGAGAGGTGTCCTGATGCTGTTGAGATGGGAGAATAGAAGAGAGGGTTCTGATGTTGTGAGATGGGAGAATAGAAGGAGAGGGTTGCTGATGCTGTTGAGATGGGAGGATAGAAGGTGATGGGTCCTGATTTGTTGAGATGGGAGGATAGAAGGAAGGATCCTGATTTTGTTGAGATGGAGGATAGAAGGAGAGGGTTGCTGATGTTGTTGAGATGGGAGGATAGAAGGTGAGGGGTCCTGATGTGTTGAGATGGGAGGATATAAGGAGAGGTGTCCTGATGCTGTTGAGATGCTAGAATAGAAGGAGAGGGTTGTTGATGTTGTTGAGATGGGAGAATAGAAGGAGAGGGTTGCTGATGCTGTTGAGATGGGAGGATAGAAGGTGAGGGGTCCTGATGTTGTTGAGATGGGAGGATATAAGGAGAAGGCTCCTGATGTTGTTGAGATGGGAGGATAGAAGGGGAGGTGTCCTGATGTTGAGATGGGAGGATAGAAGGAGAGGTCCTGATGTTGTTGAGATGGGAGAATAGAAGGAGAGGGGTCCTGATGTTGTTGACATGGGAGGATAGAAGGGGAGGGATCCTGATGTTGTTGAGATGAGAGGATAGAAGGAGAGGGTTGCTGATGTTGTTGAGATGGGAGGATAGAAGGAGAGGGTTGCTGATGTTGTTGAGATGGGAGGATAGAAGGTGAGGGGTCCTGATGCTGTTGAGATGGGAGGATATAAGGAGAGGTGTCCTGATGCTGTTGAGATGGGAGAATAGAAGGAGAGGGTTGCTGATGTTGTTGAGATGGGAGAATAGAAGGAGAGGGTTGCTGATGTGTTGAAAACATGTTGTGAGATGGGAGGATAGAAAGGGAGTGCTGATGTTGTTGAGAGGGAGGATAGAAGGAGAGGGGTCTGATGTGTGAGATGGGTGGATATAAGGAGAGGTGTCCTGATGCTGTTGAGATGGGAGAATAGAAGGAGAGGGTTGCTGATGTTGTTTAGATGGGAGAATAGAAGGAGAGGGTTGCTGATGCTGTTGAGATGGGAGGATAGAAGGAGAGGGTTGCTGATGTTGTTGAGATGGGAGGATAGAAGGTGAGGGGTCCTGATGCTGTTGAGATGGGAGGATATAAGGAGAGGTGTCCTGATGCTGTTGAGATGGGAGAATAGAAGGAGAGGGTTGCTGATGTTGTTGAGATGGGAGAATAGAAGGAGAGGGTTGCTGATGTTGTTGAGATGGGAGAATAGAAGGAGAGGGTTGCTGATGTTGTTGAGATGGGAGGATAGAAGGTGAGGGTTGCTGATGTTGTTGAGATGGGAGAATAGAAGGAGAGGGTTGCTGATGTTGTTGAGATGGGAGAATAGAAGGAGAGGGTTGCTGATGCTGTTGAGATGGGAGGATATAAGGAGAGGTGTCCTGATGCTGTTGAGATGGGAGAATAGAAGGAGAGGGTTCCTGATGTTGTGAGATGGGAGAATAGAAGGAGAGGGTTGCTGATGCTGTTGAGATGGGAGGATAGAAGGTTATGGGTCCTGATGTTGTTGAGATGGGAGGATAGAAGGAGAAGGATCCTGATTTTGTTGAGATGGGAGGATAGAAGGAGAGGGTTGCTGATGTTGTTGAGATGGGAGGATAGAAGGTGAGGGGTCCTGATGCTGTTGAGATGGGAGGATATAAGGAGAGGTGTCCTGATGCTGTTGAGATGCTAGAATAGAAGGAGAGGGTTGTTGATGTTGTTGAGATGGGAGAATAGAAGGAGAGGGTTGCTGATGCTGTTGAGATGGGAGGATAGAAGGTGAGGGGTCCTGATGTTGTTGAGATGGGAGGATAGAAGGAGAAGGATCCTGATGTTGTTGAGATGGGAGGATAGAAGGAGAGGGTTGCTGATGTTGTTGAGATGGGAGGATAGAAGGAGAAGGATCCTGATTTTGTTGAGATGGGAGGATAGAAGGAGAGGGTTGCTGATGTTGTTGACATGGGAGGATAGAAGGTGAGGGATCCTGATGTTGTTGAGATGAGAGGATAGAAGGAGAGGGTTGCTGATGTTGTTGAGATGGGAGGATAGAAGGAAGGGTTGCTGTGTTGTTGAGATGGGAGGATAGAAGGTGAGGGGTCTGATGCTGTTGAGATGGGAGGATATAAGGGAGGTGTCCTGATGCTGTTGAGATGGGAGAATAGAAGGAGAGGGTTGCTGATGTTGTTGAGATGGGAGAATAGAAGGAGAGGGTTGCTGATGTTGTTGAGATGGGAGGATAGAAGGTGAGGGTTGCTGATGTTGTTGAGATGGGAGAATAGAAGGAGAGGGTTGCTGATGTTGTTGAGATGGGAGAATAGAAGGAGAGGGTTGCTGATGTTGTTGAGATGGGAGAATAGAAGGAGAGAGTTGCTGATGCTGTTGAGATGGGAGAATAGAAGGAGAGGGTTGCTGATGTTGTTGAGATGGGAGAATAGAAGGAGAGGGTTGCTGATGTTGTTGAGATGAGAGGATAGAAGGTGAGGGTTGCTGATGTTGTTGAGATGGGAGGATAGAAGGAGAGGGTTGCTGATGTTGTTGAGATTGGAGAATAGGAGCGGGTTGCTGATGCTGTTGAGATGGGAGGATAGAAGGAGAAGGGTCCTGATGTTGAGATGGGAGGATAGAAGGAGAGGGATCCTGATGTTGTTGAGATGAGAGGATAGAAGGAGAGGGTTGCTGATGTTGTTGAGATGGGAGGATAGAAGGAGAGGTGTCCTGATGCTGTTGAGATGGGAGGATAGAAGGAGAGGTGTCCTGATGTTGTTGAGCTGGGAAGAGAGAAGGAGAGGGGTTCTGATGTTGCTGAGATGGGAAGAGAGAAGGAGAGGGGTCCTGATGTTGTTGAGGTGGAAAGAGAGAAGGAGAGGGGTCCGGATGTTGTTGAGATGGGAAGAGAGAAGGAGGAAGTTCAAAGGGTCACGGCGGTAGTCGGTGTGTAAAGGAACCACTGCATGGTACAGCCATTTTCTTTATTTGGCTTTTCGAAGGGTCTGTCAGATAAGAAATATTCTAAATGATAACTTTAAAACCAGGAAAGCAGAGCCCCTCTAATTCGATGGTGGTTCATTGGGGTAGGGGTGGGGGTGATATACATGTGGGTATCAGATTTTGTCATGGATTTTCAATATGACAATGAGAGCTGACTAGTTGATTGCGACTGCATTTCTACTTTGCATTGTTTATTTTCTTGTTCTCATGCGAGTGTAGGAATCCTTCTTCACAGATTGATTGATTGGTGGTTATTTTACGATGTATCAGCAGCATAGGCCATAATTCACGGCGAACTTCTTCACATGTTTCTTGGCCATGTGTTTGGCTTTGTAACGAATCATGCCAACACCAAGTTAAGGCCTTTAAGTTGTCTATTTTATACTTTAAAGGAAGTAATTTGATATCAGATTCTCTCTAGTATCAGTCTCCGGTGATACCCATTACAATGCAAGTACAACTCTCGGAGCTTTGTCCAGTTTGATCAAACTGATATCGGACTGATCAGTTAAATATCACCGTTTGGAATTCTGGTTACTTGTTCAAATACATTTGGTAATTTCGAATGCTGAATAAATAAGGAGGTAGGATTCCGATTTGTTGCTAGCCTTAATTGTTGCCTAGTTGTTGCGCTTATTGTGAGCGGTTAACATTACCGCAATAGCCTACTAGTAGAGTACTAGTACTACTACTAAACCTACTAGTACTACTACTAGTAGGCATACAAATAAATCTAAAGCTGTTCAAGTCTGTTCCCCTCATGAGTTCGCCCCATGTTTTCTTCACGAGTGAGCGACATAGATTAGCATTGTTGGTGCAAGTATAGTTGACCTAACAATTAACATAAGCGTTGTATTGTTTCGACACATTGTATTAGAACCAATGTCAACGCTATCAACTTCATCCAATTCCAACAATTCTCAAACATCCAATGTTATTTTGAATATTTTGGATTGTCATACCAACAAAGCAAACCTGGTAACATAATACTAGTTCCATATACCAAATTATCATATATAAAAATTACCATTGGCATTGCCATTGTTGATTAAGAAATGAAACTTAGACTTAATCATCATGACCACATGTTTGGAAAAACTAACCTTTGGCTTTGTACAACACATATTTAGCACACTCACACGTGCATTTATAGCTGCTTCGACTTGGCTAACTTGATTACACTAACTCACTGACTAAGGAATTAATTCCGTCAATTCTTTCTTCCGAGTAAGTAAGACCGTGTTGTGATGAAACACTCAACTGTTTGATTTCTTACCACCAATGGTCCAATCCCGATACAGAGTTTGAACCCCGCCAATCGGCCAGTCAGTAGATTGACACACTAAGATATTATAACCAAACCATACAGACAGTGCATATAACTCACTCACCTGAGTATCACATCAAACCCAGACTCCGCATCATCTTAATCCATGTGAATGCAACATGAAGTGGTGGGAAGAGAGACCCGCCGCTAAGGTCGACAAAAACAACGCTGTCGCTAGGGAATTCCCGGGTAACTCCCTATGTGACGTCATAGCTCGCTGATCGCCGTTTACACTGGTCCCCGTGTCCAATTCGGTTCACAGGGCTACGCTTCTACCGACACCACAGTTCTCTCAGCGTACTCGCCTGGTCCCCTGCC
The DNA here is from genome assembly GCA_030323885.1 of Branchipolynoe longqiensis. Classification (NCBI taxonomy): domain Eukaryota; kingdom Metazoa; phylum Annelida; class Polychaeta; order Phyllodocida; family Polynoidae; genus Branchipolynoe; species Branchipolynoe longqiensis. The sequence goes on from CM059189.1 coordinate 10,132,341, forward strand.
ATTTTAAATAGTCTTTTAGACGGGTGGCACGGTGGCGACACCTGCCCTGGAGGGTATGTATCCTGGGCGAACTAATCAGAGAATGAAGGGAAACTATTCACCGAAATTTACAAAGATTTAAAGCTTAAGCCGAAGATTATAATGGGCGTGGTGTGGGGAGATTTGTGATTATTATTATTAAATGTTGTCATTAAAACGATTGGCAAAAACTATGGATGTAAACTATTTAAATGAGTTGTGCTATATGAAGTTAAAGGGAACATTATATATGAGACACCGAGGTCACTGCAGTCCCACGTGTTTGTTGACAACATAGTAAATTATAGGACATTTGGTACATCGTTGATGGAAATCATATTTAGATCTACATTAAATTCATTCACCCAGCGCCTAGAACTGAAACTAACGATATCGTAGCTTTATTTATGAAGGATTGGCAGTGTCATTGCTCGACATGAGTGATTCAGATGACGGTGTGCCAACATTATCGGCGGAGGCCAGGGCTGCTCTGCAGGAGTTCTATGCGGAAGAAGCTCAACTGGACAATCAAGACAGTGAATCGGAACCGACAATGCCCAAGGAAGATTGGGTGGGCCCACATCACATGTCTATTTGTTCGTTCATGTATAACATCATTAGTAAGATTTGACTAGCATTTACGTTGGCGAAACGCAATTACGGTGACTGAGTCTGAGTCACCGAGTCAACTGTCCCTAGTGACTAGACTAGTGTCAGTCACTGACTCACTGTAGCCTGAGACTGAGTGTAGGTATCTGGGCCGCGTTCAGGCCCCGTCTCGGAGGCGCCTCGGTGACGGGCCTGACGTCACGCTAGTCTGAACGGCAAAGGCAGTTTGTTGTCTCAAAAATGGCCACCCCCATAGGCGGCGGCCATTTGCAATAGAAAAGCTGCGCTGTGATTGGCTGAAACCATGACACGGCGGCCATTTTCGAGCCCCATTTTGTCTCCTGATTGAAAAGGGAGGCATCGCCGAGACGCACCCTGAACGCAAATAGGCCAAAAAGCGTCGCCGAGGCGGACCTAGATACAAGATTCACCCCGTACTGCTGCAGTAGGGGTGCAAACCAACCCTATGTAAAAGCTGTCGAAAATGCGGGTCAAAGAATTGAGAGCCTAATTTCTAAGAAGCAACAATTATTCTTTACATATGTCTTATTCATAGCCCGCTACCTTTGAGTTGAAAAATATAATATAATATCTAGTTTAATGCAATTTAAAAGTGAAATCGATGGCCTTCTGCGGCCGCCATCTTGTCTTTTTGCATTCTCTCCCATTTCACAAACTCTGTGCCTATATATCAGGGATGAAAGATCTCCGCGATTTCGCGGATTTCCGAAATTTTTCCTGTAGCTATAAGTCTATACTAATACATTGCGCCCGTCCTGATATGACTATGACCTTAGATGTTGCCAGGACATAAAACTCCAACAACCAACCAACCAATACGTTATCAGTGTATACCGATATGTGGTGCAAACACTGCAGCACTAGCAGCGTATACTACTAATACATGCTTCAAACGGTGCAGCACTATCAGCGTATACCAATATGTATGAAATCCGACTTCCGGGAATTTTCAGTGATTCCCTGACAATGCTAAGTCTATGGGAGAATATCAGCATTTCCGCTTTTTTTCCCGGAGACCACTTTCATCCCTGATATATGGGTAGCCATTATACTGGAGCCACAGTTTCTAGGTCATGTTCCATACTAACGCTATTTTCGCCCGTATTTATATAAGGCTGGTCTTCACCCGTGTACTACAAGTACCGGGTGAATCTTTTATCGAAGGCGGACCCTGAACACGACCCAGGTATGTGACAAAAAAATTCAAAGTCAACAGATTCCAACATAAAATACCTTTGCAATGATATATTTTATGTTGGAATATGTTGACTTTGAATTTTTTTGTCACATACCTATTACCAGACACACCTTTTTATCCGCCCTCAAAATCAATGTTCTGGTGCTCAAATTGACACCAAGTTACACCCTAATATAGGGTATTCACTTCACGTCATCAACCGGATGCGCGGCCATTGTGGCTATATCAACCAGGAAACATCCCAGAGTTTGCCTGTACGCGCAGTGCAAAACGTCTATTTCATTCAAAATTAATAGAAATGCAGAACCCTAACCTTATAAATTTAATATAATCTTGTTGGTAAACATGTTTTTTATATGTGTACCAAGCGATTTCTATCTAGGTCGTGTGGTTTTAGAGATATTTCACTTTTTCTGTATGAAGATTGCTCACGGCCATTGACAGTCCATTGAGTTCGCCGGTACGCACAACGAAAAACGTCACTTTTAGTCAAAATTAATAGAAATCCAGAACCCTAACCTTATAAATTTAATATAATCTTGTTGTTAAACATGTTTTCTATACGTGTTCCAAGCGGTTTGTGTTTAGGTCGTGTGGTTTTAGAGATATTTTATCTTTTCTCTATGCAGATTGCTCACTGCCATTGACAATGCATTAATCAGTGGGTTTGTTATTGTGGTTGTATCTCCACAATGGCCGGGCTTCCGCTTAGCGTGATGTCAGTGCATACCCTATATATATGGAGAAGTATATAAAGAAACAAAATAAACTAGTTTCAAAAATATCAAAACTTACCTTCAGGTAGCATTCCAGTGACTTAAACAGACATAAATTTGAATAACAATTTTTTTGTCACTTCTATAAATCGGACAGCAAATATTTTTGGGTGTAGTAGTGGAGCAAAATGTGAACTATATCATGCATATGGTTGCATTCCTTGTAGTCCTAAAATGAGGATTGCAAGTGAGATGGGAAAAGATAGTCATGTGTGCACCGCGCAGTTCTCCGCGCACGCACCGTGGGACAAGGGAGTACCGTGAAAGCGGCGTGTTTTTCGCATGCCTACTCACTGTGACTGAGTGAGCCCTGTCCATTCTCTATACTATAGAGGGAGTGCACATGACGTCATTACTTAGTGGTCAGCGGGCTGTCATCTTGGATTACGAGCACCCTCCCTAGGCTAGCCATGTTGTGAATGCATGCAGATGCAGTAAAACAGAGTTTTCTTGTGTTATGGGAGGTTCTGGGCAGTTTACATCCAATGTGTTTACTTACAGCACTTTAGCAACAACTTCTGAGGCCAAACTGCTCAAAACAGTGACAAATAAACCAACAAATCAGTAAATAAGCACAGTGTAGGCAGTTGCAAGCCTTCTGTATGTCATCCAATATGGTCACTGAAAGTTGTCTTGTGACATCATTACACCCCCTCTATTGACTAGACTAGAGAATGTCTATTCTGTAGTGTCTATTCTGTAGTATAGCCTACTAATACTATATATTCTATGTAATAATATAGGAGGCTAATATGAATAAGCAATGCTTAGGACCGACCCGCCCACAGACGAGTCAGAATTACGAAACCATCTATAGAATGCGCGCTGAAAACGGCGTCGAGAGCCAAATAAATTCCCATGGCCATTGAGTATGCATTCTATGCAGTTTGCCGCTACGCAGTGCAAAACGAAATTAATAGGAATACAGAACAATTTGGCATAAACATGAAAGTTTGGAATTACAAACTAGTCTATTGACATACATATAAACGCTCAGAGAATTATTTATTTATTATTATGCGATTCAATACGAGTTTACAAATGGCGGCGCCCATATTAGGCTGTTTCCGTTTGCTGGATTTGGTGATTTCATGTTCCACCTCTACGAGTACAGGTATTGTTTATGTATGTACACGTGTTAGTCCTTAGGCTCCCCGTGGGTGGGTTGGCACTATTCTATTGACCTTGTGCTGTACCGTAGCAATGGCCAACGCTTTTAAATGCAATCAAATTCAAGGCGTCAGTGTTAAAAGATCTAAAGTTCTAAAATACTGTGTACATCACTTTTGTCACAATTTGTTATGGTCATGGAAACGAAAAGTGAAAACATTCCAAATACCCCTGGTAATAAATTACAGAAAACATTAAAAATAATAGCAGTCTTATGCCGGTTTTGTTTTTGTGCATATGTCAGAGTAGTTAACTTACTTCCGCAGCACCTTATCTGGGTAGGGGTTGAATAAGAAATGAGAAACTATTGAAGTTAACTGTTAGCATCCATCCATAACATCATTTAAGCATACATCAATCATTTTAATGCAACAAATTCAACCAAGATTCTATTGATTACAGTTAAGCCAAGAGAATTTCTTATTGCTTGCAAGAAAAAGAGTTGAAAAAATGTTTGGGTAAACACTAAATGTATGGTGTCGATATGCAAGTTTTCATATTTTCACTTTAACTTAAAATCATAGAAGCATATTTTGGATACATTTTGCTGGATTAATTAAATACATGTAGTATTGCTAACATGCTTAAGACATCGAAACAACAATAACTATTTCAGTATTTGACTTAGTACCCCCCCGCCCCCCAAGAAAAAGGTAAATTCATTAACAATATAACGTGGGAACCAAAAATGTGGTACATAGTTTCTGAGAAGGACCCATTTACATCCGACTTCCAAGCAACATCAACGATCATGATATTGATATATATATACCTCTACCTATTTTGTAATTCTTAGATTTCACTCAAATGGCTAAGTGAATAAGTCTAAGAAGCAAACACTCTAGCCGACACAATGTACTCTGTTTGGTGTACTATATTATTTATAATGGCGTCGTTGCTTATCTTGAAAGCTACATGTTACAGTCAGCCCATGACCATGTACCAAGCACCCTTTTTTTGGTCTTTCTTCAGAATCTTAGCCAATTTTGGTATAATGATGAAACGGCAACACGATTGGCAAAGGAGGTGCTTTCTGTTACTGGAGAAAGTGGGAGGCAAGTATAATCCAGGTTATGTTATTGTGTTATTAGAGTGCATTTTACTATCATAACATTGATCTTTCATTGTTATTTTGAGTAAAATGCAGGATTTCATAAACTAAAACCCCCCAAACGCTTGCCTAAAACACTTAGACACTTCGAAACAAAAAACACTGATCTAGATTTGATCTTGCATATCCAACGTAGATACTTGTCCACTTATTAAATATGTTGTTACTGCATAGAAGGGGAATATTAAAGTCTCCCGCATTGCATCATCTTGGTCGATAATTATTTCAGCATTTGCTTCATTTTAAATGTAAATTATTAATAATAGTAATTCCAAATGACTGTTGATGAATTGTAAGAAGAGTACAAGTGTATGCAGTGTGTGGGAAATAACAATAATGGTTATTGTGATAAATACAATTTGAACAAACAATGTAATTGATAGCAATATTCATAATTTTTTTTTTGGGGGGTAAAGTATTTATTCATCTGAATATGACATTTGTCAGCACCGGAGCACTGGTCTTCCGGGCATCTTACTATTGTAGTTGACAGTCTAAATAATTTAAGTTTGATCAGTGCTGTATTAGTTACAGCACCGATCCTATAGAATTAAGGGAGTGGCTCCTGCTGTATAATGTACAGCACCAGTCACTGTAGTTCATGCAGGAATGGGGAGCAGCACGAGTAGAAAGTGTATACTCGGGGCAACTCAACAATCGTTGTGGGTTACATTTTTTTCTAATAAAACAAGGTAGGTTTATAGTTGACCATACATTTTGTCTTTCTTATATAGTGTTCAATGTGTTCAAAAAGGTTGATAGTTGTTTAGGATGTTCGGTGTGTTGATGGTTTGTTCTTGATGGTTAAGGGTGCTGGCAGGGGGGGGTCCCATTGGGGTGGGTGCCCGGGGGAAGAACCCACAGGAGAGCAAGCGAGGAATTGCTGCAAAAATAAAAAAATATATAATGAATCTGGCAATTTACTGCCAATTTTGGGTCCAACAATATTATTTTGTCATATTTGAAATGTTAATTTTAATGCAAATTTTCAATTTATAATGACAAAAGTTTTATGTGTCACATGATATATCATCATCATGCCACAAAGACTGCTTTCATTGCTTGACTGCCACTCTCCCATTTCATGAAAGCTGCCTGTAAAAGTGTTGAAGTGCTGCTGGCTTTTGCAAGTTACCAGCGGCACTCTCTCGGGGAGCAAATAGAGGTTTCACCCCGGCAAGAACATGTCCAGACAGTGGTTGTCCCTGCAGTGGCTGGTCGGGAGATGTTGGGAGTTCCATACATCAACCGCCCTTGATGCTGCCACAGTGACATGGTTTTCTGTTCAGGGTTTGCTCCCTTAGCCTTCGGTTCTGTCAAGAACCTGTACCACAAGGCAGTGGTTTACAACTCTGCAGGGCAGGGGCGTCAAACTCCCTGAGGTATTGCAATACCTGCATACCTACCACATGATATAACATGTATACTAATATGTGGAAATTTTAAGCAAAGCTATGAATAGCTTAAAAAACATAATTCTTTTGGCTGTCATGATGAATAATTTAGGAAAAAAACAGGGACTTACCAAACTCCAGGCCTGTCTGTTCCCTGATGCAGTCGTCCCACCTCTTATCCGCCTTGTTTTCTTCCCCATTTCACTGTGTTTTGCAAAATGGTTTTGGTCAAGTCTGATGAATGGAAACATGACTGTACCACTGCTGTTTGCGTCTCTTTATGATTATCAGATCTTCGTGTGGTTCAATTAATTGCCTGCTGGATCTTGGCACAAACTTCCTCGTTAGTAAGATGTGTACTATCTTGCGATCTCATCAGCCTATCTACTATGACATTTCATTGACCATGTTTACTATGTTTAACCTGGTCAAATATATATTTGTTTATCAATATTCTTGCATTTCACTTTAGCGTTGCCTGCATCAGTTGCCCAACGCTTTATCACAAATTGCGAGAAATGAAGCCATCGACTTGTAAGGCTGTCATCCTCGAGTTTGACGCTCGGTTTAAGGTGAGTATATGCTCATGCGTGCAGTTGTTAAGAGTGCATAATGCAACATAAGCGTAGACACTTAAGTCAAGGCAATGACTTAAGTGTGCAAAATTAAGTTTGGCAAGCACACCAAAAACTGACACCATAGGCTTCTGCAGTAACAGATTCTATTAAGTTGCCTTTGCGTTCCCTTCCGTGTGACAAGAAATATTATATAAGTGCACCAGTATCTCAGTTAGATATGTAGACTCAAATCGAGATAATTGTTTTTTGTTGTTGAAAATTTGATGTTTTCATTGGACTATGCAGCTTTAACCATTTATGGGCAGCATAAATACATCATCACCAAACAATAAAGTAATGGCTGCAGTTAATAGGAATGGCTGCGGTAATGGTTCTGAAGATGACATACAAAGACTAGTCCCGTGCGTTCACCTTCCTGTAGAGTTTTGGCGAGGACTTCATTTCATATGACTACAATGAGCCACTGCGGTTGAACAATGACCTCAAGATGACCTTTGACATTGTCGTGGCTGACCCTCCATTCCTATCGGACGAGTGTCTCGCTAAGACAGCTCTCACGGTTCGCTATCTCACCAAGGACAAGGTCATCCTGTGCACAGGTGGGTCCCCTAGCCTCAGCTTTCTGTATTGCGTCTTATGTGAGGTAATCTTAGCAGCTTTATATCATTGTGTATCATGATTTAGGGATGTAATTTTTCGCGGATTCACGGATTTCCGAGTTTTTAAATAATGAAATTGGTCATTCTTGTGATTCATGCAGAGACAGTGAAAAAATGTTGGTGTTATGTAGGATAGTATGGGCTTATTATTAAATGTGGGGGTGATGAAAATGGGAAATATTGTGCCTAGAGCGGGACTCGAACCCACATCTCTTTCCATTCCGGGCCAGTGTGCTAACCATTATACCACCTAGGCTCCCTGATATCACCATACTACCCACACCTACCTGTCTATGTGGTTACTTGCCTGAGAGGTCAGTGCAGACTACAACACTCGTCCCCCTGGAATTGTAAGCCTTTTAATGCTTACAATTACATAGATACAGGCAATGCACTTACACATACATACACGGGGTAGGTTCAACAACCATACAGCGCGTAGCTTGTACAGGATCCTGGTCATGGCGCCAGTGTCATGGGGGTGATGAAAATGGGAAATATTGTGCCTAGAGCGGGACTCAAACCCACATCTCTTTGCATTCCAGGCCAGTGTGCTAACCATTACACCACCTATGCTCCCTGATATCACCATACTACCCACGCCTACCTGTCTATGTGGTTACTTGCCTGAGAGGTCAGTGCAGACTACTACACTGTGTATAAAGAAAGGAAAAATGTATATTTTCCCGCTAAGAAATACTACTTTTAAGGCCCTTAAAATGCTTAAATTGCACAAACTTCATGAGCGTTGCCCCTTTGTCCCCCATTGGCCCTCTGCCACGGACCTCCGGTGTGACTTTCAGAGGTTTTCGCTGATGGCTCATCACATCCCTGATCATTGAGTTCACCCAAGCCAAAGTTAAAGTCATTTAATAAATGCTTTATCACCTTAATACGAGAAATGTAATACATCAAGTCCCTCTGGAATGTGTATTGACCTCAATTATCTTGTGATCAATACTTTTTCCAAAGTTGCTTCGGCTCCAATTTAAATATCAGGCAATAAATGCTTAGTCATACCCATGGTATCAACTAAGCTACGCCAGTGCAAGATTTACACAGTCTTTATTCTTTTTGACAATTGGTGCAGACATGAGGGTGCAAAATGTGTTGGCCTGTTAATATATAGCATGGTTTTGAATGAGAACCTCACAGAATATTAATAAATTTTCTAATAAAATATGTTCAAAAATATATATTATAGTGAATTGTCTTAAAGTTGCATAGTCCGATGGTTTTGAATTTCTGTATTTTTTCTGAGATAAATCTCTTAAATCGACCACTAGTATCTACTTTACATTAGTTCAAAGTTACTTTTATTTTAAATGGTGAACTTTTCTGATATTTTGAGTGCAAACATGGAAAATTAGTTTTGACAAGCTTGCCAAAACTCTGACACCATAGACTTCTGCAGTAACAGTTTCTGTTAATTAGACTCAGTATTGCCTTCTAGGCAGAAACAAATGCTTAATAAGTGCATCAGTATCTAAGTTAGATATGTAAAATCAAATCTAGATACTTGGTTTTGTTTGAAAAAATTGATATTTCATCGGACTATGCAGCTTTAATTTAATGGTATAATTTAATGTACACAAAAATGCTTGCTCCGTTAGTAGATAATTTATCTCAATTATAGATACACAATTTATTATGTTGTTAACCATGGCTGAATTTATGATGGCTGACGCTCTGTTGTAGCTCCGGCTTCCTTCGCCACATATACCGGACGCAGTGGCCTAATAGGTAGAGTGCAGGCCTCTCATGTGGAAGGTCGGGAATTGGAATTCTGGTCGAGTCAAATCAAATACTTACTAAGTTGATACTTTTCGCTACCTATCCTGGCGCTTGGCATTACTAGAATAGGGCAATGACTGGTTAGCTCCGTATCAGGATAATGTGACTGAGTGGGATATCAGGTCATCATACTGGCAGCCTGGTCTCCCACTGGGGCAAAATCGCCATGAGTGTGCACTGTGACAACATCGCCATGAGTGTGCACTGTGACAAGTCGGTACCCGTCCTGATATGACCTTAGATGTTGCCAGGATGTAAAACTCCCAACAACCAACCGACATGTTACCGTTCATCTGATCTGATTGTTGGTGTGCGCTACTTTCTCCAGGTGCCATGATGGAGGAACTGGCGGGAAAACTTCTGCGGGTAACTTCCTGTCCCTATCTGCCTGTCCACACCAGGAACCTGGCCAATGAGTTCCGGTGTTATGCAAACTACGCGACGACGCACCTCAATAAACCCAGATGATATAGGAGTCTGTGTGTGTGTATATGTATAATATGTGATGTATAATGTATTATGCGAGTATAAATGCTTGAGGGGAAATAAATCGCATCCCTTCCTCCTGTTCTGCCGCATTGGGGGAGTACCCCCCCCCCCTCTTTGGAGCATTGTTCGTAACTGGGTGCCCGCCTGAGCCACTCAGCAGGGAGGAATTTATTTTGATATTTATAGACCAGATATATATATATAATATATAATATAATGTGTGTATTCGCCAACTTTCTCTATAATAAACTGAATATAGTGTATCTGAATCACTAGGTTCCATTTTGTGCATTAATAAGTAAGGAGGTTATGTATTGTTTGTTTGTTGCTACGCTTTAAAGGGACCTAGTATAGGCCGTTAAGATTCGAGCTGTCCTCTGACAAATGCTCTCCAAGCACACCTTTTCAGTGAAGGGGCAACTGGATTGTGAAAATAACTAAATTAATTTGAAATCTAAACTGCTAAATATATACTTCACACACTTGTATATCATAGCGTGCTATTTTTGTATTTTCAAATTTATGAAATCATGTAGATTAATGCACTTAAAAAAAAAAAAATCGAGAGCTATATGTTGCCACCATCTTGGTCTTTTGCATTCTTGATCAATTCTTCAACTTTACACTGATGTAGATAAATATGGCGCATTGGAACCTCTACCTTCACAGTTAATTCCTATTTGAAGCATTGTTTGCTGTGATTTAGACATAGTTGTCATTCACCCGTACTCTGGTTAGGGTAGATAAAAGATTCGCCGCATACTTGCAGTAGGTCTAGGGGTGAAAAGCAACCCATTAGAAAAAGTGGCGAACGGCTTGGTAAATGAAATGAGCACATAAATTCTTCATATTTACCTGCTACTTTTGAGTTGAAAAATATGATAAAACATGTAGTTTAATGAACCTTAAAAGTGAAATTGACAGCATTCTATCGTCGTCATCTTGTCCTTTTGCATTCTCTCTCATTTCACCAACTCTGTGCCGATATAAGTAGCCATTTGATACTGGAATCAGGAATTCCACTTCCTGTTCCATACTAAAAGCAATTTTCACCCGTATTTAGATGGTGTCATTCAACCCTACTCACTACTGAAAGTATGGGCTGACTCTTATCTATGGTTAATGTAGAGAAAATATTCTCACAGGTGTGAACCGTAACATAGCCTAAATACGGGCGAAAATAGCTTTAGTGCGGAACAGGAACTAGAAACTGTGGTTCCAGGATCAAATGTCTACATATATCAACGCAGAGTTGATGAAATGAGTAAGAATGCAAAAAGACAAGATGGCGGTGATAAAATGCTGTCGGTTTTATTTTTAAAGTTCCTTAAACTACATGTTTTATTATATTTTTCAAATAAGAAGTATCGGGTAAATATGAAGATCTATGTGAAGAATATATTTTGCTTCTTAAATTTAGAATTTACCGGCTCAGTTCATTTCCCCATCATGTTGATATTTTCCGCCAGTTTTTCTAATGGGTTGGTTTTCACCCCTGTACAGGGTGAACCCTTTCTCTATAGTTAAAGGGACCAGATATAGGTTGCTGAGACACTACCCATACTCCGACAAATGCTCTCCAAGCATACATTTGCCAGTTTTCAGTTTATGCAACTACATATGTAGGGGGAGAGTGCTGACATTGGTTCCTTCTGTTGTGTTTTATTTAGTCCAGCAGCACTGACACTTTAAAGCTGTGTTCACACACGCACTTTAAATCGATTCATATGAATCGACTTGCCTAGTTCGACGCACATTTGCTGTGTGAATGCGACGCTGTGTCAATTTAGGGCTGAATCGACTCGTATAAATCGGTTCATGGAAACCACCTTCGTGAGGTAGTTTATATGAATCGATATAGCTGGTTCCCGGGCGGTGATAGTGTAAAATAGCGGTGCTCGCCGGATACAGGCTCAGGTGTAACTATACACTGGTGCCCGGCAGTGTTAGGGACCGATTAGGCTGAAATCTATTGAATGCGATCATATTTGACATAATTACATACTCAAATAATGAAATTTAATTAAATTAACCCTAAATTCCAAGCGATATTAACGTAGCAGCTACATCGGCGTTGTTATTCATATTGTCGAATCGACGAGTGTAAACTAAACAAATAGCAGTGCTCGCCGGATACAGGCTCAGGTGTAACTATACACTGGTGCCTGGCAGTGTTAGGGGCTGATTAGGCCGAAATCTATTGAATGCGATCATATTTAACAGAATTACATACTCAAATAATGAAATTTAAGTAAATTAACCCTAAATTCCAAGCGATATTAACGTAGCAGCTACATCGGCGTCGTTATTCATATTGTCAAATCGAGGAGTGTAAACTAAACAAATAGCAGTGCTCACCGGCTACAGGCTCACCACTAAGGCTGCTGGTTCCCGGCAGCCGAAACACTTTCAAATTCGGTGTGTGTGAATGCGCCACTAAATTGATTCATATAAATCGACTTGTCTAAGTCGACATAAAATTGTGTGTGTGAACACAGCTTTAGACAACCATATAGAGAAAAAAATGTTAGAATTTGCAATCCAAAATGATAAATATAAAGTTCAAATGTTTATTTATCATAACCAGCTACTTGTGTGAATAATTGATTAAATCATGTAGATTAATAGACTTTAAAAGTTGAATTGAGAGCTTTCTGTGGCTGCCATCTTTGTGGTTGCCATGGCTTCCCCTTTGTGTGGGGAACCCCTCTAGGTCATGTGATGAGGGAATCCCACCTATGATGTCATTCATGCATCACAGACCTCAACTCTCCTCCCACATGTTCAGTGGCATGAACTGAACAAAAGCTGAACTAAGCAAAGGTATGTTTGGAGAACTTTTGATGCTGGATTCGTTTCTATCTGGGTGAGGTATAACCGGCGACTTTAAGGGTGAATCTTTTACTTGGCTCTGCCCCGCCCCCCGCTCTCCGTTTCTTCTCAACAAATCCAACTCCTGTTTCTCAGAAGTCTCACTTTAGACCACCATAAAGGCTGACGTCACCGTTTGAGTTTCCAGATAGGATTTTTTATTTACAAATCACATGCAAAGAAATAATCACTCCACGTTTATCGACGCAGTTCTCGAGGGACGGTATTATATGGTGGCGCCATCTTGTGACTAGTCGATATCATTATCCGCCATTGGTGGTGCCATCTGGTGATATGATGCGCGAGAAGGAAGAACAGAGGCGGAGGTGGGAAAACTGAGGCGTTTATTGTGACGCCTCGGGCA
>CM059189.1:10145892-10200779 GCA_030323885.1 Branchipolynoe longqiensis
GCTCCCTTAGCCTTTGGTTCTATCAAGTACCTGTACACCACTCATGATCGAAAGCATTACTTGCAAGTAAACGGTGTGGTCGCAACTATGGCAAAAGCAACTCAAAATAATGCTCAACCATTCCAAATGGTACATAATATGAGTGAATCTGAGGGAGAGTTTGTTTGTTGTTTGTTTGTTGTTGTTTTACGTCCTAGCAACATCTAAGGTCATATCAGGACGGGCTGAGAGAACAGTGATGCTCCCCAATTGCCTATGAAATTATGTTAAACCAAATTGGTAGTGTAGAAATCAAAAGTTAGGCCAGTAAAGAACGTTGCTGAAGCTAAAGGTGATTTGCCTGCTCATGAAGTGGTAAGGAGTGATGAGTGATGATTTGTCAGATTTTAAGCGAATGTACAATGATACGCTAGCCATGAGAGAAAAGACTACAGCTTTTTTTGGAGGAGGCTGAAAAAGCACGAGAATTATCACAAACAACAGCAAATCTTCCGGTTGCTAAGGACGCAGCGAATAGTTCTGGTCAGTTTTGCGTGGGAAGCTGTGCATTGCCAGGGATGCAAATGTCATCAGATGACGTTGATGCTTGGCAACAGGCCTGGAGTCTTGAAGATGAAGGCGAAAATGAAGCTGATGGATTAGATCTGGATGAGGATGGGAGTTCTCTACTCTCTTTTAATGTTGATGATCAGTTGTGAGCATTAAAAATGGGATTTGTTAATGATATTCCTTTTGATGGAGTGAATCGTTCGAATGCGATCAAGAAGGTTCAGTCGAGTAAAGAACCAACATTACCGCATATGGGTACCCAACCAGCAGAAGTAGCTGGCGTGCCAAATGTGATGAAATCAAACACTCCTCGTCTGAAACATACGTTTAAATTGGATCAAGACTTTCACTTTCAGGTAGGTTCACTCTTGTCTCAACTTTGAGAAGTTTATAAAAAAAAGTGAAAAAATCAGTTACTCCCAGGATTGTCATTGTGAAAGCATGACAGGAGAGATTCACTATTGTTGTCAGCGACCTAAGTACCTCACGACAATAAGAGACATTTCCAGGGAGTACACAGGTTTGGCTGACATTTCGAGTGCTTTATTTATTTATTTTTTGTGAATAATTTTATTCATCTGAATGCCTATTTTGTCAGCGCCGAGGCGCTGATCTTCCAGCCGTTGGAGTGATCACATTTGATTTGTACATAGTGGAAGTGGAATGTGTTGCATTGTGTGAAGCACAACCCATTCTGAACATAAAAAGAAAGTGGGGGAGCAGCCTATGCTGTATAGTGTACAGCATAGGTACTCAACATAGTGCAAGGTGTATGCATCAAGATAGAGGGTGCAGTAATGTACACTACTGGTTAAATCATATGCTGTGTTTGTATATATCAGTTAGATTTGGTTTTAATAATGGTTAGTCTTTTAATAGTGCCATGTTGTGCATGTATAGTGGTTTATATTGCATGCATTGCTGGTTGAAGATGTAGTTATTCAGTGGTGGTAGTGGGTCTTGAATGTTATTATGTCATTGTGTTATAATAGTTGTTTGTCAAAATGTGGATGGGGGGAGGGGTCTATGGGCAGGGGGGTGGACATGCAGGGAGAGAGCAGGCATGAGAGAGGACAAAGTCAATGGGTCGTTCAGCAGGCCACATTATATATTTGCAGTGCCAGGTTTTGGGCCTGAATAACCAGGTGAGCTCTGTATGCATTTTTAAAGGCAAGGATCGAACCTGCTTCTCTGGTTTTGGTTGGGAGTTCATTCCACATGACATGACACTTCCTTTGTAAATCAGAGCTCTGATTAACTTATTTGTATTAGGGTATGGCACCCAGAGTATGGTCGAGGTCCCCTTCTCGTGACCCTGGTTGTGCGATCTATGTATTTGTCATCACTTGCACCTTTATTCATCAGCGTCATTAGGTGTGGGTTCCTACGTACATCCAGAGTGTCCAGCCCTGCCCTGCTATGCATTTCAACCACACTTAGTATCTTGCCTTGGGATACGATTCTGAGAGCTCTGTTTTGCGTTATTTGTAATTTGGTCTCTTGCTGCTTCGTTAGTAATCCATAGATGATATCATTGTAGTCTATAATTGGTAATATTGTTCACTTGTACAGCTGCAGTGCAGTATTCTCACCTTATTTTTCTGAATGTGTTCATTTTTAGTGCCAGTGTTTGGTTAAGTCTTTCCAGCTGTTGGGTACCACTTAGAGTCGCGTCGAGAGTTGTGCCTACGTACTTATAGGAGTTCACCTCACTGAGCACTAAGCCACCCATCTGCAGTTGTATTGGCCGGGCCCTGGCTTTGGTTCCATAGGTTATGTACTCAGTTTTAGTGCCATTTAGTGTTAGTTTATTCTCATGGCACCATGTGTTCACTCCATCCAGCACCATTCCAGCCTCGGTTGTGGCTATGGCAACGTCATTGTTATGTATTGTTAGTGCTGCATCATTGGCAAATAATGTGAAAGATGCTTTGTTGGAAACTAGAGGTAGGTCAATTATAAATATTAAAAACAGTAGGGCTCCCAGAGTGGAACCCTATGGAACTCCTGTTTTTATTTCTCGGGTGATCGAGTTGGTATCATTTAGTTTTGTGAATTGTTTTCTATTGCTGAGGTAATTTGTGAGGAAACTACTAGGCTTAGGCTTAAACTTGCATAGTCCGATGGCTTTTAAATTTGTGCATCATCTTTTAGATAAATTTATCAGGTTAACTATTATAACCTACTATTTATCATTCCTGATTCATTTTGATGAAAATGGCTAATTTTGGAGAAATTTGAGCTGAAAGAACACAAAATCATTTCTGCAAGCTTGTCAAATGTCTTGTTGTTGTGACAAAGATTCACATCTCGCGATGGTGACATGATGAGGAATGAACTATTAATGTGTAGGTAGTCTGGAACCTGACTAATGCCATATATGGTACTGGGAATGAGGGCAGGACTAATACGGTCATGAGATTAACCTAATTTGTTAGTGGTCTCCTTGTTTAATGGCTGTCTCAAAGTGAGTGTCCAAAGGAATGGGGTTTTAGATTCACTGATTATTCTGATTACGCTGTACCGAATCATTAGTTAATGCACTAGTATCTAAGTTGAATATATAGGATCAAATATAGGTAGTTCTTTTGATTTTGAGAAAATTATATTTCATCGGACCATGCAACTTTAATGAGGAAATTAAATTTGCAGAAAGTAGACAATATGATGAATGTTCTTTACTGTCTGCGACAAAAGGAATTGTTGGTGCACTCACCACTATTGCTCCTGTAATGGATTTGATTTTAAAGAGGGGCTCTGGAAATCTGGAGTTAGATGCTCATAGCACAGTTATGCTTAATGCATTCCATATACTTGTGGCTATGCACTGTCAGGTTAAACTTGACAGGAAGCATAACGGGAGAAAGGTGGTTCACTCCACTCTTTGGAACGAATTAATAAAAGAGAAGAGGGATCTATACAGAGATTTACCAGAGCATTCAGAATTCCTACCAAGAGACAATTTAGGAGAAAAGAATAAAGAACTGATGAAGTCGGTGAGAGCATCGGAGAATATGCTATCGGGCATGCCATACACTAGATAAAAGATTCACCCCCGTACTTACAGTACAGGGGCGAACCATAACGTAGTCTAAATACGGGTGAACATAGCTTTAGTATGGAACATGAAGTAATAACTCTGTTTCCAGGATCAAGTGGCTACATATATCGGCACAGAGTTGGTGAAATGAGAGAGAATGCAAAAAGACAAGATGGCGGCGATAAAATGCCGTCGGTTTTATTTTTAAGGATCCTTAAACTACATGTTTTATTATATTTTTCCACTCAAAAGTAGCGGGTAAATATCAAGACATAAAGAATATATTTTGCTTATTACATTAAGAATTTATTCGCTCAATTAATTTCCCCAGCATGTCTAAATTCTTTGCCACTTTTTCTAATGGGTTGGGTGGACCAGACGGGGTGGCCGAGTGGGTTGGAGCGTCCGTCTCCCGTGCTGGTAGATCGTGGGTTCGTGGGTTCGAGTCCCGGTCGAGTCAAACCAATGACTTTAAAATTGATACTTGTTGCTTCCTAGCCAGGCGCTCGGCATTATTAGGATAGGGCAAGGACTGGTGTGCTCAGTGTCAGGATAATGTGACTGAGTGGGATATCAGGTCATGGTGCCGGCGGCCTGGTTTCCCAGTGGGACAGCACTATAAAGCCGCCATGAGTGCGCACTGTCACAAGTCGGTACCCGTCCTGATATGACCTTAGATGTTGCTAGGACGTAAAACAACAACAAACAAACAAAAATCTAATGGGTTGGTTTTCACCCCTGTACTGGAAGTAGGGGGTGAATCTTTTACCTGGCCATACACATGATACACAGGGAAGCACTGCATGCAATTTGATTTAGGAAGAGGTGATTCTTACAAGTTCCGTGGTACTAGTCAGTTCCGTCCCTTTAGAGGAACCAGAGCTGGATCTTCTTGGGGCCAGAAGCAGCAAAGTCCGGAGAAGAAGTTTGGGCGTTCATTTGAAGACTATGCTCAGCTTGGAATTACTCCTACATACCCGCGAGGCAGTAGAGGCAGAGGTGCTCCTACATAGGGTT
Organism: Branchipolynoe longqiensis; assembly: GCA_030323885.1. NCBI lineage: Eukaryota > Metazoa > Annelida > Polychaeta > Phyllodocida > Polynoidae > Branchipolynoe > Branchipolynoe longqiensis. The sequence goes on from CM059189.1 coordinate 10,150,499, forward strand.
TCATGAAGTGAGCCACCTTTACCAGCAACAACAACATTTGATACTGGTAAGAATGCCGCACCAATTGCTACATGGACTGATTCAATTCCATATGAAAAGCCGCTTCTAAACAAATTAAATCATGCTGATGCGTCTACATTCATTTCCCTTTCCCCCCACATTGGCTAATAATTTGGAATTGTGGTTGATCCAGCGGAGGAAGCCAGAGACGATCACATCACTAAGCGGCGCATGCGCCTCCCCTCCCCCAACTCCCCATACCCGCACTTGACCCGCATTCGGGCTCCAGGTTCAAACCTATACTGTTTTTACCACACCCATCCACCCTCTATTTTACTCCCACTGGGTGGGGGTCGGCTCCCGGGCCTACCTCCTCGAGCTCCCATGCTTCCCTACACCATCGGCCGACATAGACCAAGTGGACTGAACTCTAAATGACATTGATTTAACCCTCAGGATTTAACCATATGTACAACCTAATAATGATTCAATAAACCCTCTTTCTCCCACTCCAGTCTCGAGCTTCCTCTGTCCGAATGCGCATAATGCATGCTGTATGCCGCTTCCGTACTTATGGAATCTTAGCTTCACACACTTTAATTCAATTATATAAATATGACAGGTTCACCAATAATGCAGTCCTCAGCATGTGCAGCATCCTGGTCACAGCACCAGTGTCATTGGAGGTGGTACAAATACTGCCGATACGAGAGACTCAAACATTTCCGCTATTATGTGCCAAGCGTCCTAACCATTTGACCACCTCGGCTCCCTGATTCAACCAACTCGCCCAAACCTACCAGTGTATGTGAAATTCATAACCAGATGCCGGAAGTGACGTCAGACTACAACTTTCTTTATTTTGACTACAACTTTTCTTTAGGATTGTGTGTGTGTTTGTTTGTTGTTTTACATTCTAGCAACATCTACGGTAATATCAGGATGAGTACCTCCTAGTGGCAGTGTGCACTCATGGCAACTTTATAGTGCTGTTCCACTGGGAGACAAGGCTGCCGGCACTATGACCCAATACCCCACACAGTCACATTATCTTGATACTGTGCTAACCAGTCCTTGCCCTATACTATTAACGCCAAGGGCCAGGCTAAGTAGCAACAAGTATCAATTGTATATAAGTCATTGGTTTGACGCGGCTCGGCTTGGAAGTCCCGACCTTCCGCACGCGAAGCCTGCGCTCTACCGATTCGGCCACCGCGTCCGGTCCCTTATAGGGAAGCAATAAGCCGAACTGTAAACGACAACCCCATCTTCCTGGCTGTAGAACACTTCTGGGTTCACAATATGTCATGAACTTTGAACCCCACTAACAAGTGTTAAGCAATCGATTAACTGTGCATGACAAAGCCATGCGTGGCAACAACTCGTTGCCCGATTTGCCCTGAAGCAAATACATTGACTGAGTCGGCGGCAGTGGCAGAGATCAATGCCCGCCTTGGTTCACAGAGAAATCATCAACTCTCTTACTAGAAAAGAAGAGCATTAAATACTTAACAATCCGCTCCTGATTTGGTCGTTTTTTTTAACGTGACTTGTTTTAAAGGTTTGACTTTTTAGATATTTGAAGTGAAAACATGGTTTTGCTCAATTTATTTCGGTGTGCACACCAAAATGCTGGGGGTATGCTTTGTTTACCCATTTTTTTGGTATTGCAGCACCCTGGTCTCTCAGGGTGGCAGCACTATAAAGTCACCAAAAGTGCACACTGTCACAAGTTGGCACCCGTCCTCAGATGTTGCTGCTATCTAGAACTCCAATAAAATCTGTGGTGGAGTGGTTAGAGTGTCTGACTTTTTTCTAGGCCGGACTCCTAATCTGAAGGTTGGTGGTTCGATTACCCGTGCCCACACCTCTGTCACTTTGGATTTCCACTGCTGTGTATAACTTACAGCGTCATCAAAGGCCAGTTGCTCTCATACCATGCCTATGTGGTGTGGGAAGATAAAAATCCCTTCTGTCGGTAAAAGTGTAGGCTCGAGCTTTCTATCGACAAACTGTCTAATGGTGAAAACAAGTCTATTCAGACTTATCCATGATAGGCAGTATAAATCTTCAAGGAAAAAATCCCACAAAAAAAAACCCCATAATAATTTGATGGAAAAGATAAGTGAATTGTTGATGAGCTGGGTGCAGTGCAGAGTTCCAGCGGACTGCTCCTGCTCCTGTCTGACGTCTAATGAATAGTCAATTTCTCATTGGGGGAACACTGCAAGAGTCAGGGGGGTGAAGCGGGGGTGGGGGTTGGTTGGTTGTTGGCAACATCAGAAGATTGCGAGTTTGAGTCTCGTCATGGTCACCAATTATAAAGTCCACGGCTGGAATCTGTGGTTGTGTAGGCAGGCTATGGTGAAATCAATACAGGCAAAAAGAGAAAGGAAGAGTATAAAGAGTGAAAGAAAAGAGAGAGCCAAGCCCTCAGCTTTATTCTTATATGGTTCATGGATCCAGAATGGCCTATCACCTGACCACATTCTCCCAATTCAAGCATTCCCGGTCCCCATGGTTACAGTGATCTGCCCACCACCACCAAGCGGGGTGGCCCCTTTGGTCACCACCTGCCCTGAGCTGAGTGTGTGGTGATCCGTGACTAACAGAGGGGGGAGAGGGGTAGTGGGTGAGCTCCAAGTGCCGCTTACACACTATCTTACGAGCACCACAATGTCTATTTACAATAAGTAAAGTACCACCAGCAACTACATAAACACATCTATGCACCTGGCCCTATATACCTTTTTCATAAGTAGAACATTTGCATTCCCCCACCAATGCGTCATTATCGGAATATTTTACATAAGGTCATATCAGGACCGGTACTGATTTGTCAAAATGTGCACTCATGGCAACTTTATAGTTGCTGCCCCACTGGGATCCCAGGCTGCCAGCACCATGACCTGATATCCTATTCACATTATCCTGAGACCGAGCCAACCAGTCCTTGCCCTATCCTGATAATGCTGAGCGCCTGGTTAGGAAGCGACAAGTATCAATTTTGTAAGTCATTGGTTTGACTCGACCGTGTGTTGAACTCCCGACCTTCCGCACGGGAGGTCTGCGCTCTACCGATTCGGCCACAGCGTCCGGCGCGGGGGTGATGGTACCAACATAAAGCACATAGTTTTAAGGGGTTTCTTTTTTTTGCCACAGTTATGACCATTGTTGATCACATGTCACAAAGACACCATTACTCATTCCTCTGATTACTCACTCACTCACTCACTACATATGAATTTAGGCCTATTCAGGCGGACTACTACAATATGATTTTTTAACTGCTTTAAAATTTGCATCATGACTTTGATATTCAAAACTTTGAGTGACTCCTAAAATACTGTCTGCTCTGAATGGCCAAATGAGTTGAGCGTCCATTTACCCGTTTTGGTAGGTTGTATAATTCTAGAGTTGTAAACCACTTGTGGTACAGGTTCTTGACAGAACTGAAGGCTAAGGGAGCACACCCTAAACAGAAAACCATGTCACTGTGGCAGCATTAAGGGTGGTTGATGTATGGAACACCCAACATCTCCCGACCAGCCACTGCAGGGACAAATAGTTTTGCGCCTGTCTTGACATGTTCTTGCCGGTGTGAAACCTCTATTTGCTCCCCGAGAGAGTGCCGCTGGTAACTTGCAAAAGCCAGCAGCACTTCAACACTTCAACACTTTTTGCAGGCAGCTTTCATGAAAAATAGAGAGCGGCAGTCAAGTAATGAAATCAGTCTTTGTCGCATCGCGACCGACAGCATGATGATGATGATGATGATGATAATTCTAACCAATGACTTAAAAGATTATACTTGTCACTACCTAGCCTGGTGCTCAGCATTTCTAGGGTATGGCATGGAGCAGTGGAATTAGGAAGACCAATTAGTTGTCCGTGATTGAAATTCCCCCTGATTAATCAACTAATTTGATGTACCAAAAACTAATTTTTTTAAATTGTGCTTTAGATCTAGTCAGTTGATGACACCTTGTGTCGAATGCTCTTCTCCAGGGCCAAGATGATGTGGCATGGACCATCACAGCGCCTCAACAGGCCTGAAGCCCGGAAGTTCACCCTGATTGTGAAGAGCTCCAGCGAGAACAACTTCCTGCGCGATGTAGGCATTGTTTGTCTCGCGAACCACGAGATCGGGACGCACTATGTATCCTTTATCCACGTGGGTTTTTTTTGTGATGGTGTATTTATGCTGCCCATAACAGTTAAGTCTAATGACTTGTTTTCGCCGCAATAGTAATAGTCTCGTGGTTCCCCTTGTTTTGTTACTTTCAATTGTTGTGTAGATATCTACTGCATGCATTCTTTCCCGGTTTGTAAGCGTTCTCTGACACACCCCTACCCTCAGTAAGTCTGTTAGTTCTACGATTTATTAGTTATAATTATTTTCCCTGACTGCCTTAATCTTGTTGTGTTAGTGGTCATTAGTTTTTGGTTTTTGGTCGGGATGGTCCTCTCCAAAGCAGTTGGATATATTACATTGATCATTGTCTTAAAGTTGCATAGTGGTTTTGAGTTTCTGTCATTTTCTCAGATAAATATATTAGCTTGATCCTTATAGCCTACCTTACTTTAATTTGAAATAACGCTGATTAATAAACACAGTTGAGAATAATCAGACTATTTACTGCAATAACCAGTAAGTAACTAGTGTGAGGGTTCTGATTGGTTACCGCCTTGACCCAGTATCCTAGTTCCGCATGGTTAATGATGGTCTGCAGCCATGGTTCTCAGACAGGGCTCGGTTCCAGTTAAAGGTGATGTCATGTCGCGAGTTCACCAGTTCGGAGGAGGGGCTAGCCACAATCAACACTGTCCTGGAAGCGCGCTCCAAGTTCCTGTGGACCTCCGCCCTCCTCTACTGTGAGTACTTACTTACCGTATAAAGTGGTCCTCATATCTGCCCAAACCGGAAATGGTTGTTGATTGTGTAGAGTGCTGGCTTCCAGTGTGGAAGGTTGTTCGATCAATATCTGGCGGAGTTAAACTAAAGACTTACCAAATTTATACTTGTCGCTACTTTGCCTGGTATTTGACATTCCTAGGAAAAGGCAAGGACTGGTTGGCTGAAGTGTTGGGATATTCACTCAGCGATCCCATCCTGACTGGGATATCGAGTAATGATACTCGTACGGAGTTGTAGTATATTGTCAGAATGGGGCCGCATTATAAATTTGCCATGAGTGTGCACTGTCACAAGTCGGTATCTGTCCTGATATGACCTGAGGTGTTCCTAGGACATAAGCCTAAGCCCAAAGCAGCCATACCTGGTTATGTGTATTGTGCATGTGTTATTATAGCACACAGAGACTTGTAGCTACTTACCCAGGTGTTCCACATTACTAGGATAGGGCAAGGACTGATTGGCTAAGTGTCAGGATAATGTGACTGAGTGAGATATCTGTTAATCCCACCATAATAACCGTATCCCAATGTGGCAGCACTATAAAGCTGCAAGGCGGGCATTAGTACTCCTAATATGACTTCCAATATGAAGCGCGATCATGGCAATTGGTTGTTATGTATGTGCACACACACATTCACACACACACATTCACACCTCTTAGCTCACTCCCCTACACACCCCTCACACCCACACACATCGACACACACACACAAACACACAGACACCCCACACACATCCACACACACAAACATCCACAGACACCCCAAATACATAGACACACCCCACACCACACACACATCCACCCCCACGCACACCGCACATACCACACACATACCCCACGCACATCGACACACCCACACCACACCCCACATACATCCACACCCCACACACATCCGCACCCCACACACCCACACCACGTATGTACACACATCCACACACACACTCTTCAGGCCTCGACCAATGCCTAATGGATTGGCTTTACCAGAATACAACCTGTTCCAGAAATATTCCACCATAATCAGCAGCTAAATTAAAATTATTTCATTTTTTTAGTATCTGTGTGTTCTGTCCTGTTGTCATTTTGTCATATTTCTTCATCAGTTTTCGTCGTTAAAAAAAATGTAATCTTTTATTTAAAAAGTTTAGTTTGTGCGTATGATCTCTGGCTTAAAGCTGCATAGTCCGATGGAAGTGTAAATTTGTCTAAAGCCCCTGTCACACATCACCGGATTGGGCAATGGACAGAATTGTCTAGTCCGGGTGTCATAAGAAACAAAATGAATTAAAATGTGTCAAATGTTGCGATATCGGGTCAAAGGCCACTAGACGAACGGACATGAAACGGACATGAAACAGACATGAACGGATAGCCAACAGATGGTAACCAGACTAAACGGACTCAAACCGGACAAGAAACGTAGATATCAATCCGGCAGCATCCGTTCCAAGTTTTGTGCATGTCCAAAACTTGTACGGACACAAACCGGACTATCAACAGACTTTGTTCGGTTTCTTTCTGTTTCCTCCAATCCGGTGATGTGTGACAGCCGCTTAAACCCACTTATCTAGATTTGATCCTACATATTCAACTTAGATACTGGTGCACTTATTAAGCATCTGTTGCTGCATAAAAGGCATACTAAGTCAATTTAATAGAACCTGTTACTGCTGACGGCTATTTCCATCTGCATTTAAAATCAAAGTTACTTCAAACTAAATTAAAGGTCCTGTCACATTGCGACGCATTTCGCAAGGGCATGGCCAATGCATAAAATCACTTTTTTACGTTGAGATGCATGGAACATTTCGGCGCGGGGGGCAAAGTTGGACGTATACATACCGTATACATAGCCTATGGCCAGCGTATGGCTAACGTGCCTCCTGGTGAAAAACGCTCAAATTACGCTCACGATATGTTCGCAGAATGGTGGTGAACGTTATATATGTTATTCGATTGACAGAACTACGCCTCATATGTTACATATGTCAAGACACGATGGAGAAACGCCAAACGTAGTTAGACATACATTAGACGTATGTTAGACTACATTAAACTTACTTTGTCAGTACGCGGACTACGTTTCCACTGCCTTTAACGTAGATCAACATAGTGCAACATAGTGAACAACGTAGTCTAGCGTACGCCTAACGTATACATAACATACGGCCGACGTAACACCCATACGTTGTCATACGTCGAAACTTTCGATGAGCATCCACATACATCGACGTACATCAACGTCCGCATAACGAACGTGTAATGCATTATGACGTATCCCGGCGTAGCAGCCAAAAATGACATGCGTCTTAATGTGACAGCCATTTAAGGTAGATTATAATGACCAACTTAATATATTTAGCTTTAAAAAAAGACAGAAATTCAAAACCATCAGATTCTGCAACTTGAAAGAAATTGGCACTTGTTGCTACTTCACCTGGCATTGGGCATTGGTGTCAATAAGACAGGAACTGGTCAGTGTTACGACGATGTGTTCTCTGTGGCGGAGTGGTTAGAGTATCTGACTTTTTTCTAGGTCAGACTCCTAATCTGAGGGTCGGCGGTTCGATTCCCCGTGCCCCCAGCTCTGCCAATTTGGATTTCCACCGCTGTGTATAACTTACAGCGTCATCAAAGGCCGGTTGCTCTCATACCATGTCTATGTGGTGTGGGAGGTTAAAAATCCCTTGGGTCGGTAAAAGTGTAGGCTCGGGCTTTCTATATCGACCAGCAGTGGAGTGGGGAAGACCAGTCGTCTGTGACTGGGATTTCCCCTGCTTGGGACAACTAATGTACCAAAAAAAAAAAAAAAATGAGAGACAAATAAGTGTTCACACTTCCTGTCTACCTATCGCTATATCGATAAGTGGGATATCATATCATGATGCCAGTAGTATGGTATCTCGATATGGCAGCATTATCCAGCCACCATGAGTATATGCAGTCATGAGTCAGTACCCATCCTGTTTTGACCTCACATGTTGCTAGCATGTAAAACCCAATCACTCACTTCATTTATCCGATGGCGTGTTTATGTTAATTAACACCAGACACAATGGCCGAATGAGTTTAGCGTCCGCCTCCCGTTCTGGTAGGTCGTGGGATATGAACTCGCGGGTTCGAACCCTGGCCGAGTCAAACCAATAACTTAAAAATTGATACTTTTCGCTACCTAGCCTGGCGCTCGGCATCACTAGGATAGGGCAATGAGCAGTGGAATGAGGAAAACTAACGTTGCCACTTGAATTGGATATTCGACTAGGATACTATGCATGCATGAGTCATGGAAGGGAATACTGAGTCAATTTAATAGAACCTGCTACGGCAGAAGCTTATGGTGTCAAACTGTTAGCGTGCTTCAATCAATCAATAGTTCCATCCTCTAGTCGAGGGTTGGATGCAATGGTTCTCCACTTGTCCCGATGTTGTGCTGTTCTGATAGACTGTGAATAATTCAAGCCTGTCCACTGTGAAATATTTGTAAACCATGATGTTCTTGGTCTCCCTCTCCCTCTGCTGCCATTCACCTTCCCTTCCAACAATGTACGGTATATTGAACTCTGACGAATGATGTGGCCAAAATAAATAAGTTTCTTTGTCTGTATAGTGGCAAACAAGCTTTTCTTATTTTTAATTTTTCTGAGAACTTCTTTGTTGGTGATCTTCTTTGTCCATGATATTTTCATCATCCTTCGATAAGTCCACATCTCAAATGCTGCTAAACGTTTGTACATTTTCTTAGAGATTGTCCATGTCTCTGCCCCATACATTAGAGTAGACCACACATAACACTGAAGAATACGCTTCCTTGTTTGTATTAATATCTTACTTGATGTTAACACTCTATACATTTTGGAGAATGTTGTTCGGGCTATTGTTATCCTTCTTTTAATTTCTTCCTCACATCTCCCATCATTTGTAATCTTTTGTCCGAGATATATGAATTCGGATACTTGTTCTATGTTTGTGCCATCTATGGTTATATTGACATTTGGTTTATCTGTCTTTTTACTTATAACCATTGTTTTGGTCTTCCTGGCATTCATCTTCATGTTGAATAGTATTCCAGCTTTATTGATTCTATTCACTATATCTTGTAGGTTTTTCTCACTGTCTGCTAGTATTACACTGTCATCGGCATATCTAAGATTGTTGATGTTCATGCCACCTATTGTCACTCCCTTGCAATCTTCAATGTGTCTGAAAATCATCTCTATGTACAGGTTAAATAGACATGGTGACAATACACACCCCTGTCAAACTCCTCGTTTAATCATAACTTCATCCGATAGGCCCTGCTCCATTTTTTTTATAAATGCACGTTGTGTCCAGTATAAGTTCACAATTAGTTTAATGTCTTTGCCATTGACACCAATATCTTGTAAACATTTGATTAACAGTTCATGATTGACTCGGTCGAAGGCTTAGCGTGCTTGCCAAAGTTAATTTGACATGTTTGCACTCCAAATATCTAAAAAAACTAGCCATTTAGAATAAAAGTTACTTCAAGCTAAAGTAAGGTAGATAATAACAATCAGTTTAATATATTTATCTAGGCAAAATGACAGAAAATAAAAACTATCGGACTATGCAACTTTAAATGAGAGGTCATATATATGAACTAAATCTCTTCTTTTTTTTAAGAAAGAAAAAACAGTCGGAGTCGACGGGTGTAGTGCTTTCAAATGGGTCTCAGTCTTCAGCTTTTGTCCATTTGAAATCATTCCATCCACCCACACAGATAATTGATTAAATATGCATACAGGTACATCGCCTTTCACTTTTAGAAATAAGATGCGTTCATTATAGATGCCAAGTATATATGGTGCGTAAGTAAACGCCGAACATTGGGCGACATTTTTTTGTAGACACAGCCTGCATGTCAGTTGAAATGACGTTTCGCGAACTGTTTGATCACCTTGGTGACTACTTGTCGGACAAAGAACAGCGCTGGAAACATGTCATGCGCGTCAAGCGAGGTCTCAAGGATGCTAGCTCGCAAGGTGGCTATGGCAACGACCAATGCTACTTTGAAGGTGGGTGGCCAGTAACCGTATCCAGACCAATGTTGTCTTGGCATACACAGCGGGTGTCATCGGAGCAACAGTCAAATGAAACAAAAACAGTTTGTACATTGAAAATATTTGTTTGCACATGTTTTCACAGATCACAGTGGTCATTAAAGATAGGTGGTACTATATGCAAATTAAAATCAATTACAAATATTACTTATCATTTAAAAAGTATAGTTAAAATATCTATAATTAGAATATGCACAAATATTCTATCTTTATTTTAATTATAGCTTCTTTAAATAATAGAATTTTAGATGATTATTTTAATTGATTTAAAAAGATCAATAACAAAATAATAACGAAAATAAATGTTTTAAAATTTAACATTAAATCAAATTAATCTCCACTCATGCTCAATAGACCCACAGATACCTGACCACCTTACATGTCAACATTGGCCCTGTCTCCTCGTGGCAATAATTAGACCCCGTCTGTCCCCCCTCCCCCCTCCCACCAATTGATCTGAGTTAAGTTGAGCGCCTGCTCCCCTCTTGCTCATTGGACCCACAGATACCTGACCGCCATGCATGTCAACATTGGCCCTGTCTCCTCGTGGCAATAATTAGACCCCATCTGTCCCCCCTCCCCCCGACCACCAATTGATCTGAGTTAAGTTGAGCGCCTGCTCCCCTCTTGCTCATTAGACCCTCAGATACTCGACCGCCTTACATGTCAACATTGGCCCTGTCTCCTCATGGCAATAATTAGACCCCATCTGTCCCCCCTCCCCCGGACCACCACTTGATCTGAGTTAAGTTGAGCGCCTGCTCCCCTCTTGCTCATTAGACCGTCAGATACTCGACCGCCTTACATGTCAACATTGACCCTGTCTCCTCGTGGCAATAATTAGACCCTGTCTGTCCCCTCCTCCCCCCTCCCACCAATTAATCTGAGTTAAGTTGAGCGCCTGCTCCCCTCTTGCTCATTAGACCCTCAGATACTCGACCGCCTTACATGTCAACATTGCCTGTCTCCTCGTGGCAATAATTAGACCCCGTCTGTCCCCCCTCCCCCCGACCACCAATTGATCTGAGTTAAGTTGAGCGCCTGCTCCCCTCTTGCTCATTAGACCCTCAGATACTCGACCGCCTTACATGTCAACATTGGCCCTGTCTCCTCATGGCAATAATTAGACCCCGTCTGTCCCCCCTCCCCCGGACCACCACTTGATCTGAGTTAAGTTGAGCGCCTGCTCCCCTCTTGCTCATTAGACCGTCAGATACTCGACCGCCTTACATGTCAACATTGACCCTGTCTCCTCGTGGCAATAATTAGACCCTGTCTGTCCCCTCCTCCCCCCTCCCACCAATTAATCTGAGTTAAGTTGAGCGCCTGCTCCCCTCTTGCTCATTAGACCCTCAGATACTCGACCGCCTTACATGTCAACATTGGCCCTGTCTCCTCGTGGCAATAATTAGACCCCGTCTGTCCCCCCTCCCCCCGACCACCACTTGATCTGAGTTAAGTTGAGCGCCTGCTCCCCTCTTGCTCATTAGACCCTCAGATACTCGACCGCCTTACATGTCAACATTGGCCCTGTCTCCTCGTGGCAATAATTAGACCCCGTCTGTCCCCCCTCCCCCCGACCACCAATTGATCTGAGTTAAGTTGAGCGCCTGCTCCCCTCTTGCTCATTAGACCCTCAGATACTCGACCGCCTTACATGTCAACATTGGCCCTGTCTCCTCGTGGCAATAATTAGACCCCGTCTGTCCCCCCTCCCCCCTCCCACCAATTGATCTGAGTTAAGTTGAGCGCCTGCTCCCCTCTTGCTCATTAGACCCTCAGATACTCGACCGCCTTACATGTCAACATTTGCCCTGTCTCCTCATGGCAATAATTAGACCCCGTCTGTCCCCCCGACCCCCTCCCACCCCCATTTTCACACATACCGGCTCTGTCTCGCCTCTGCCCTCCCTACCATAGCAGCTTCCAGACAACACAGTGTGCTTTTCCACTAGTCAAAGTGGATCCCCCCCCACACCTCCCACCGTATCAACCATTTAATCTGTATTTTAACCATCACCTACGAATACATAAAGCACATGATTGTCCTTCTCATAACCTTAAAAAGAAATCTTCATCGCTTTAACATTACCTACAAATGCTCAAAGCACATAATTTTCCTCCTCGTAACCTTAAAGCTGCATAGTCCGATGAAGCATCAAATTTTCAAAACCAAAACAATTATCTAGATTATATTCTACATATCTAACTTAGATATTAATGCACTTATTAAGCATGTGTTGCCACATAGAAGGGAATACTGAGTCAATTTAATATAACCTATGGTGTCAGAGCTTTGGTGTGTTTGCCGAAACTAATTTGAGATGTTTATACTTCAAATATAACTCTTAAGGTTAGCCATTTAAAATAAAAGTTACTTCAAACTAAAGTAAGGTAGGTTATAATAATCAGTACAATCTATTTAGCTCAGAAAAATTATAGAAACTCAAAACCATCGGACTATGCAGCATTAAAGTAAACAAAAAACACCTCCATTGCTGTAAATTTAAATAGACAAAAATGATCTGTATTTAAACTATTACCTACAGATGCGCAAAGCACTTAATTGTCCTCATCATTACCTTAAATTAATTAAAAAAATAAACTCCATTTCTTTAACTTTAACAACAAAATGTTATATTTTAAATCTTATTTCATTCAATTTGTTTGATTTAATTTTTTCATTGCTTTAACTTCTTTGTTTTTAATTTTGTTGTTATTGTTAAACCCCACATGTGCTGTCTTCTCTACCAGGCGCCGTCGAGATCCTGCGCAACATCGATAGCACCGACTTCACGCTGCTGTATGCAGGGCGCGTCTGCCTCGATGAGCTCCCGCGCATCAGGCGCCTCGCGCGCATGGACTGCATCAAGCTGCCATGGTTTGTGCGCGATGTTGACAAATACAAGCGCACCCTGCGCCAGATCGCCATCGTCAACGGCCTCATCCCGAAGCCGGTGATGGGGCTGAGGCCGCGGCCAGGGTCTATGCACAGGTTCGTCAAGAAGCCACCAGTGGGGGTCCACCGCACGCACCCGGGCGCCAACCAGAAACAGGCGCTGGGAAAGACGCAGGCATCCTCCTCATCCGTGTCCGTGTCCTCGAACTTGTGCTCATCCTCGCCTGAGGAGAGCGGCGGACAGTGTCGCCTGAGGAGAGCAGTGGCAGTGTCGGTACCAGCAGTTGTACCGGCATCAGCAGTACCAGCAGGAACAGTGGCAGCAGCACCGGCAGCAGCAACAGCATCAGCAGTGGCAGGGACAGCAGCAGTACCACCAAAGGCAGCAACAGTACCAGCAAAGGTAGAAAAAGCACCAGCAGCAGGACCAGTAAAGGCAGCAACAGTACCAGCAGAACTACCAGCAAAGGTAGCAAAAGCAGCAGCAGCTGTACCAGCAAAGGTAGCAAAATCACCAGCAGCAGTACCAGCAAAGGCAGCAACAAGTGCAGCAACAGTACCAGCAAGGGTAGCAAAAGCACCAGCAGCAGAACCAGCTATGACAGCAGCAGTACCAGCACCTGTACCAGCAATGATAGTAAAATCATCAGCAGTACTATCAGCTAGGACAGCAACAGTACTAACAAGGGCAGGAACAGTGGCAGCAAGGGTGACAAAAACACCAGCAGCACCAGCTAGTATATCAGCAGTACTAGCAACTGTACCAGCAAGGATAGCAAAACCACCAGCACCACAAGCTAGTACATCAGCAGTACTAGCAACTGTACCAGCAAGGATAGCAAAACCACCAGCAGCACAAGCTAGTACAACAGCAGTACTAGCAACTGTACCAGCAAGGAAAGCAAAAACACCAGGAGCACCAGTAGCACCAGCATCACCAGGTAAGACAGTAACCATACCAGTATTAGCGTCATTAAGGGAAGCACAAGTATCAGCAGCAGTGTCGGCTAGTACAGCAGCAGTGACAGCAGTACCCGAAGTGACAGCAGTACCGGCAGTGACAACAGTACCGGCAGCAGTACGGGCATTGACAGCAGAACTGGTGGCTGCAGAGAGGCCTCTCCCAGATATCTGCAAAAGGGGGAGTGTCCCAAACAGTGTCGCCAGCAGAGGCACCAACAGAGGCTTGTCGCTCCTGGGAAAGAGCGGTGTGCTCTCACATGGCTTGCTCTCATGGGGCACACTCTCAGACAGTTTTAGCTCAGATGTGACACTCTCACATGGCATGACCTCACAAAGCGCTCCCCCACTGGAGGTGTTCTCAGAAAGCATGTTCTCATTTGGCGTGCCCTCAGAAAAGATTTTGCATGATCCACTCTCACCTGGTGCGTTACTGGAAGGTGTGATCTCAAAAACTCTGGTCTCGAATGGAGCGCTCTCACCAGACAAGCTCTCACATGGCAAGCTCCCAGAAAGCAAAGTCTCACAACACTTGTTCTCACAGAGCATAGTCTCACAAAAGTTGATGTCACAAGCCACACTCTCACACGGCGTGCACTCACAAAGCACACTCTCACAAGGTGTGCTCTCACCAAATGTGCTCTCACAAAGCATGCACTCTCATGGTACTCTCCCACATTGTGTGCTTGCCCAAGGCGCATTCCCACACGGCTCACCCTCACTGAATAGGCTCCCACAAAGTTCCCTCTCACACACCATGCTCTCACATGGCAACCCCTCTCACAGCCTGCTCTCACAAAGCACCCTCTCAGACACCACACCCTCATATGGCAACTCGTCTCCCAGGATGCTCTCGCAAGGCGCCCTCTCACACGCCACGCCCTCATATGGCAACGCCTCTCACAATGCGCTTTCGCAAGGTGGCCTCTCACAGGGTGTACTCTCGCAGAGTTCGCTCTCACATGGCGTGCTCTCATGCAGTGTGTTCTCACGCAGCAGGGCACATCTCCTGAAGGACAAATCCACCATGCTGCTGCAGCCAAGGTCATCTCAACACAAAAGGTCATCTCAACACAAAATGGCACCAGCATCGCCGGGCAAAAGGCCAGACCTTGTAAACATCATTCTTCTGGAGTGAGCTGGCGGGGGGTGAGCATGTGGGCTTTTGGAGAAATTATTGTGGGGCAGACTGAGCCTATGTGGTGTTTTTCATAACTGAGTTATTCGATCATGGAAATACGTATATGCTATATATTGCATTATATGAATATAAATAACAAATGTACTCACCTATTTCATTATATTTTTCTCTTTTGATATTTGTATATATGCGATTTATAACATATTATGCGAGTAGAAAGGCTCGTAAGGGAATTGCATGTTTATATTGTACCGATTATTGTATACTATGCTTTATTATTGTTCTATTTATCTCTGCCTCTAAGGGTGATAATACCAGAGAGCGTGTATATAAACAGATGAGAGGGACAACTCCCGCGAAAAACGGTAACACAGGCTACAGTGGCGTTCCTGGCGGTTAGTGTTGAACAAGCCTTGAGTTTGCCGGTACGCTCAGTGCAAAACATTTGTTTTTATTCAAAATTAATAGAAATCCAGAACCCTAACCTTATAAATTCAATATAATCTTGTTGGTAAACATGTTTTCTATATGTGTACTAAGCGGCTTGTTTCTATTTGGTGTAGTTTTAGAGATATTTCACTTTTTCTGTAGGAAGATTGCACACGACCATTGACAATGCCTTGAGTTTGCCGTACGCGTAGTGAAAAACGTCAGTTTTATTCCAAATTAATAGAAATCCAGAACCCTAACCATATCAATTAATATAATCTTGTTGGTAAACATGTTTTCTATGTGTATTCCAATCAGTTTGTTTCTAGGTGGTGTAGTTTTAGAGATATTTCACTTTTTCTGTATGAAGATTGCTCACGGCCATTGACAATGCCTTGAGTTTGACAGCTGTGTCATGATGCGCGAAAAGGAAGAAAGCAAAGCGGGGGTGGAAGAAAAGGCGTTTATTTTACGCCTCAACATAGTATACAGAGGAAAGCTCATGGGGAGCAACAATAGTACAATAGGAGATAGTACATCAGCAGTACTAGCAACAATAGGAGATAAAGGCTCATGAGGAGCAAGCAAGAGAAGCAATAAAAGGGGGCTCATAAGGAGCAAGGTAATAATGGCTCATGAGGAGCAGGGGAAATGTACAAGGTAATGAGAGTTCAGCAGAGTCAGTGTCTGAGGGAGGTCAGTGAGGGGGTGCCGAGGAGCCCTCCACCAGGGAGAGAGGAGATAGGATAGAGAGAGATGGGTGGGTGGGTGGAGAAAATGGAGTAGAGCTGGAAGGCGGCAGGAGGGCGAGTGCCTGAGGGAGGCCGGCGGACGGCCTTATAAGGGGAGGGGGACGGGCGACAGCAGGTGAGGTGTGAATGCTGCCGGCCCGGGGGAGGGCGTGAGCAGCGGACGTCGGGTGAGGCGCGAATGCTGCGCGACAGGGGGGCGGGGGAGGGAGCGGCGGGCGTCGGCGTCGGGTGAGGTGTCAGCGCAGCGCGACAGCCCGGGGCGGGGGAGGGTCTCTCCCTTTCCTCGCATCAAACATAATGCTTCGCATTACGACCATACTGTTCAACAACCACCACTTGGAGCGCCACAGTCTGCAGATGTTACATGCTCTAGTATGGGAGTTGTCCCTCTCATCTGTTTATATACACGCTCTCTGATAATACTGCACTTAAAGGGACTGTAACATGACCAAACCAACTTTACTTATCCGCAGTTAGTGTGATCAAATGTGACTAGTCATAATTTATATAGCTTGAAGAAAGCTATTCTCTAGGAGTTACTTAGGGCCCAACCGTGGTCTGGGGGTCTCTGTGATTAAACTGTGGCTATTTGTGTCATTCGGCCATAATGAATGTCATTTGTGACGTAGGCTAGGGCATATTATAGACTTAGAAAATAGTGCAAGCCTTAAAGTTGCATAGTTCGATGGTTTTGAGTTTCTCTCATTTTCTGAGATAAACATATTAGCTTGATCATTATAATCTACCTTATTTTAGTTTGAAGTAATTTTTATTTTAAATCGCTAACTTTTGAGATATTTGAAATGGAAACATGCTAAATTAATTTTGGAAAGCTTGCCAAAACTCTATCACAATAGGATTCTGCAGTAACAGGTTCTATTAATTGACTCAGTTGCCCCTTATATGTGACGATAAATGTTTAATAAGTGCACCAGCATCTAAGATAGATATGTAGAATCAAATCTAGATAATTGTTTTGGATTTGAAATGTTTTCATCGGATTATGCAGCTTTAATGTTATGGTGCTGTGCCATTACGACGCTTCTTGCCAATGTGTGTCGACGTATGTGATATTTTGGCGCAACATCGGGATATGTCAGGAAGCTTTAGGGGATCGGCAAAGTTTTGTGCTTGCACAAAACTTTTGATGTGCGACGATGCGCGCCTGCCAACATTATGGGGACGTTGGATGTGCTGGATTGGTCGTAATGCGAAGCATTTCGTTTGATGCGAGGGAAGGGAGAGCGACTCACCCCCCCCCCCTCTACCCGGGCTTTCACCCAGCATTCGCGCCTCGCGCGACGCCCGCTGCTCACCCTCGCCCTCCCCCGGCCCTGAGCGACTCACGCCTCTCCTGCCACTGCTCACTTTCCCCCTTATAAGGCCGCCCGGCCGCCTCCCTCAGGCACTCAGCCTCCAGCCGCCTTCCAGCTCTCTGCCCTTTTCTTCTCCACCCACCCACCCAACTTTCCCTCCTACCCTCCCCCCTCTGCGGCGGAGGGCTCCTCGGCCCCCCCTCTACCAACTCTGACACTGCTCCTTCTGAGCCCCTCCTCTATTTATCCTCTGCTCCTCATGAGCCCCTTACTGTATTGCTCCTCACGAGCCTGTTGCTCCTCATGAGCCCCTCTTATTGCTCTCTGCCTCCTCAGCCTGTGTTACCTCCTCTGTTGCCCTGCTTGTACCGTTTACCTTACATTTTTCTCATATGTTTTTGTTCTTCTCACTGTTCTCTGTAATTGCCCGAGGCGTCACAATAAACGCCTCAGTTTCCCACATCCGCCTCTGTTCTTCCTTCTCGCGCATCAACGTTATGCGAACATTATGCACACGCCGTGCGTGTGTGAGGGTCGTTCCCACAAGTTGCGCCAAACGGTTGCTTGGTTTGTATGTTGTGGTTTTACGTCCTACCAACATCTAAGGTCATATCAGGACGGCACGTCCAACTTTTTTTCTTTTTTTCTCACAACGTCAGCCGCAAGGTAGCAATACGTTGCGCTGAAGCCGAAAAGTTTGACATGTATCGACAATTGTAAGTGATTTTGCGCGTTGACGGCGCACCGGAGAGAAGCGTTATAATGTGACAGGGCCATTAGGGAAGAGGTGTGGGAGGAGAAGGCCAAGCCTGATCCTAACATGAGTATGATTGTGAAACCCAATGGGATTTATGGAACGCACCTTAGTTAAAATAGTGTAGAATTGATTCCTGTATGGTGATGCTACTCACATCTGTGATGTGCTTTTAGGTGGTTGCTATGGTGATTGTCCTTACCGGTGCTGGCTATGCTGCTTAGTTTATTGGTTGCTGCTTTTTATTGCAGGGTAAACTCAGTGTGAGGATTATGATGCCTACGATTGCCGATTCCTAGTCGCTACAGATAGATCCCTTCAATCTGAGCAATTTGTGTCAGAGAAGGTAATGGTAATAGCACTATTTATGCTATATATATATATATATGTATTGTGTATAGTTGGTTTATGTACATATTATTATGAGGAACAATATGGCGGTTTGCTCTTAGGTAACTGAGGCATCGCTGTTGGGAGTTCAATGCTGTAAATTACAGATAGAGATTTTACATGTGGTGCCACTGATGTAGCCACTAGTAGTTACAGAAAACTTTATATACAGTAAAACCTCTCTAACCGACCACCTCCACAGATCGACCGTCCCCTATAGCAATCACTTTACGATCGCCCATATGATACCATTGTAACGATTAAAAAAACTCCCTAAACCAACCACCTCCCAAAATGATCCATTTAAAGTCGGTCCCATGATCGGTCGATTTATGCCTCGGTCACAAATGCGTTATGGCGTGCTTGTGGCGACCATAAGTTGCCACATCGGCCAGACCCTACGGTGACCGTACGGTGGGTTACGGCCGTGGTACCGTGACTGTATGGTTTTTTGCTCGCCGCAAGCGGTTGCGGTTATTTTAAGTTGAAGTTATCAGTTAAAGAGAATTGATTTCAAGGTGCTGCTTCTTGTATATCGTGCCTTGCATGATCAGGCTCCAGAATATATGAGAGATATGCTCCAGGGCCCGTATGCATGGAGCGGTGTTAGCGAGGCAAACCGCGGTTAGGGCGGGATTTCTGGTTTAGCACCGAAAAGTCAGTATGCATGGAGCAGTGTTAGACCTAACACCGCAAGTTTAAAGTCGGAGATTCTAACCCCAGCCCATAGCAGGTTTACAGCGGTGTTAGTGTTAGGTTAGTGTCAGGATGGATCCCAAATCTATTCAATGCTATCATATTTAACAGAATTACATACTCAATAAGTGAAATTTGATCAAATTAACCCTAAATTCGAACCGATATTAATGCTGCCGCCACATCGGCGGAGAGATTAATATTGTCAAATTGACGAATGTAAAGTAAACAAATCGCCGTCGCCACTTCGACGTCGATATCCATACTGTCGCATATCAACAAAACACACCTCGCGGCCGCCGCCACATCGGCGGAAATATATTAAGCCCAAATCTATTCAATGGAGTCATATTTAACAGAATTAAATATCCAATAAGTGAAATTTCATCAGATTAATCCTAAAAACGAAGCGATATTAACGCTGCCTCCGCATTGGCGGTGATATTAATATTGTCGAATCGACGAATGCAAGCAACCCCCGCCGCCGCCGCCGCCTCAGTAACAAGTGCGCTGGTTCCCGTTGGGTAGAGAAGGCAACCAGGTGCTCGCCGGCAAAAGGCTCCGAGAAATTTCCATAATGAATCAATTAATTCAGATATAGCTAACACGCACCGTTTAGGCCACCATGCATACGGCTTGATAACCAGTGGTAGCTACCCTGTGTTAGAGGGATAACACCACACGCTGCTAACACTGCTCCATGCATACGGGCCCAGGAGATAACAAATGTTCGAACACTGCGCTCCACAGTCTCCAGCCAGTTAGCAGTTCCTCAGAGCAGACTCAAAGGCTTTGGGGATCGTGCTTTTAGTATTGCTGCCCCGAGACTGTGGAATGCTCTGCCAGGATATATCACAGATTGTAAATCTGTTGGTGCTTTTAAAAAATGTCTTAAGACACATTTGTTTAAATCTGCTTTTAACTAGGTGAAATTTATTTTCCTGTATATTTGTTTGTTATGTAAAGCGCCTGAGAACGGCTTGCTGGATCGGGTGCTATATAAATGTTTGATTATTATTAACTTTGCAAAATTGCAATGCCGCAATCCCCAAGGACACCACATAACCATACAGTAACCTGTTTTTACATCAATGAATATCAATATGGTACAATATTCATGTTTGTGTGATAACTATTAAGAAAGTTACATTTTTATTTATTAAATACGTGCATGAAGTTAAAAACAAACCCCAAGGTGCCTTGCGGTGATTTATGAATAGATAAACCGCAGACCGCAACACCGCAGCACCATACGGCGACTGCAGCATTTGTGACCTAAGCATAAGAGAGGTTTTATTGTATAGTGAAACCCCATTATATTATAACATGCCCAGATTTAATGCAAATTCTAATATAATGCAGACTTCCTTAATTCAAAGGTAATTCAATAAACTGAACCCCAATTTAGCGCGACCCCCCCCTATTTTCTGGACATTTTATGGATCCGCAATGATGCCATTATAACGTGATTTCACTGTACCAATTTCTCCTATTTATCCTGGGGAAGTCTTAATTTCATTTCAATTGTGTCATTGTTTATGTCTAAGAAACGAGTGGTCTCATTCGAACAGATTCATTTTTTAAATCTAATATAAAATTAAAAACATAATCTAGATGTAAGATACTGTAGTACTAGTCTGTCATCAGCCTGACTTACCACAGAGTGGTGATCTCGTCTACGCTGACTGCTGTCAATAAGAAGTATCGACAGGTGGCAGCACGATAGCGGAAGCAGTCCCAATGATGGACTGTTGCACCCATGGCTGGAGGCCACCCTTCATTGGAGGTTATGTACAACCCGAGTGGATACCGACAGGTCACAACTTCTATTGCGATTTAGGCAGAATAAACCAGAGTATGACTCAGGATTTGAAGCAACTTTGGCATTACTTGATTATAACCTCAGGCGGAGTAGAATGCCGTCCATCACAATTCTTAGTAAAGCTGACTGAACTTCCTGACATTTACATTCTTTTTTTAATTTATATTTTTTATTGAGGCTGTATTTATACTGTCCATAGCATATAAGCCCGGGTACCCAGGCTTGTTTTCAATGCTGGCCAGTTGTAGTGTTGGTGTTATCTTACCACACAGTGGCTGCTGATAAGGTATTTGATTGCCTGCATTTCAGTAGCAGATAGATAATTGGTTGGTATGGTTAGTAGCCTATGTTTTGTTTTTTTTGATTTTCTTGGTATATATGTATTTATTTTTCTACTTTTATTACTAGACTAGCCTACTCCTATTTACATATCATAGGCTCTAACTCCTCATGCAGAAATCATCCAAGTAATTCTTGCATGTTGGAGGACTAGTACTTAAATCCATGCATGATCGACTGTTTCTTTATCAAATATCGAGAAAAAAAACCTTTTTTTTATTTTTTTATAACAGCTAGAATAAATATGAACTGCTCGGTATGCATTACTAATGTCAACACTGGGCGCAGTGGCCGAATCGGTAGAGCGCAGACCTCGGGAGTTTGGTTCCCGGTCAAGTCAAACCGATAACTTACAAAATTGATATTTGTTGCTTTGTAGCCAGACACTCAGCATTATTAGTCTGGACTGGTTGGCTCGATGTCAGGATAATGTGACTGAGTAGGACATCAGGTCATGGTGCTGGTGGTCTGGTCTCCCAGTGGGGCAGCACTATAAAGTCACCATGAGTGGGCACTGGTACATGTCGGTATCCATCCTGATATGACCTTAGATGTTGCCAGGACGTAAAGCTCCAAAAACAACCAACCAACCTGTTGCTGTTTTTCATTCTCGTGTTGAATGTGGCGCCATCTAGTTTCGAACTAGGAGACTACCGCTATGCTCGAGTTGTCAGGTTGTGTAGTTGGTCACTTAGAAAATAGCTTGATGGCGACGCCATCTGGTGTGAAATTCTTGCACCAACACTATTCACTGGCTCCAGTTACATCAGGATTGCGACCTTTTACGACAAAAAAAATATCACTCATCGGCGAGCTCCTTGCGACCAAAGCAAAAAGCGACTTGTTGAGCGACTGCAATGAAGACAGGTTGGCGATTGGTAGGTGGTCGGTTGGTGATTGGTTGGCGATTAATAGGTGATCAGTTGGTGATTGATTGGGGACTGGGTAGTGACTGATTTGTGACCGAATTTAATGCTGATCGGTCATAAACCAGTTGCAAATCAGTCCCCAACCACTCGTTGACCAATCGTCAACCAAACACCAACTGATTGCCAATCGCCAGATGATCACCAACCAATCGCCGAGTGGTCACATGTGGTTGCAGGAAGTGGTCTCAATCAATGATCAATTGGCGAGCAATCAGTGATCAGTCACCGATTGAGCGCCAACCTATGAAAGTGATCGGTGAACTATTTTGGTTGCAAGGAGGGTTGTTAGGACCTTAATGGGCACCGGCAGGTAGATGGCCACTTAGGGTCAAATAGAGACCTTTTTGCGACCACCCGTTTTGTTTTATGTTGCACAGTGGTCGCAAGCCTAGTGTAAAGTCCTCAGCTGGAATCTGTGGTTGTGTAGGCAGGCTATAATAGCGAATGGTAGACAGGAAGTGTGAACGCTTATTTGTCTCTCATTTTTGCTTGAGTGCAAGTAAATAAGCAACACCAGGTATAATTAGTAGCATGTGGTGAATAAGGGGTCAAATTTCCCTGGATCATCAGCCCATGCTTTTTCTAATCTGTTCTTGAATGAATTTAATTAAATCAATACAGGCAAGAAGAGAAAGGAAGAGTATAAAACAATGAAAGTAGAGAGAGAGACAACGCCCTCAGGTTCATTATTATATAGTCGTACATGGATCTGGTATGGCATATCACCTGACCGTGTTCTCCAATAAGAATCAAGCATTTACAGTTCCACCAATGAACATCAAGCATTCCTGATCTGCCCACCACCACCATGGTTGGCCACCTCCTGCCTGAGCTGAGTGTGTGGCGATCCGTGACTAACAGAGGGGGGAGGGGGTAGTGGGTAGAGCTCCAAGTGCCCCTTACACACTATCTCTAGTGCCTCTTTCACACTATCTGCCTAATACATAATGACTATTGACCATAAGTAAAGGTTCACCAGCAACTACATAAATACATTCATGCACCTGGCACTATATACCATTTACCATTATAGACCATTTGCATTCCCCCACCAATGCGTTTTATCAGAATATTTTACACTAGTATGACTGAGGTATTTAAGCAATCTAGTTCTTTGACCCTGCTTGTAGCTACCTACTGGTTTGGATTCACTAAGCCGGGAGTGGTGGCCGAATCGGTAGAGTCAAACCGATGACTTACAAAATTGATACTTCCGTCACTTCCTAACCAGGTAATCAGCATTAATAGGATAGGGCAAGTATTGGTTAGCTCAGTGTCAGGATAATGTGACAGGGTGGAATATCAGGTCATGGTGCTGGCAGCCTGATTTCACAGTGGGGCAGCATTATAAAGTCACCATGAGTGTGCACTGTCACAAGTCAGCACCGCCTGATATATTTCCAGGATGTAAAACTCCAACAACCAACCAACCAATCTTGAAATGGTAGAAAACTTGATATATTAATTAAACCCAGTATTAATGGCACCTTATTCTTCCTTCTATTTTGAGATGCATTTGTCCCTATTGAGGATTTGTGTGTGAGTAGGCGTCACACTACTCCTGCATCGTGGTTGGATAGAAGCAGTTCCTTCTATCTAGTTTATGTCAATAAAACAAACAGCACAAATCTATTCACTGCTATGATCTAATTCTGTTATTTAGAACCATAAATATTCAATCAGGGGTTAAAATAATGTTATTTATGAGAATAGCTTACTCAAAAAGTGAAAGTCGCTCAACTTAGACCCAAAATCAAAGGAATATTAACACCGCTGCCACATCGGCAGCGATATTGATGTTGTCGAAGGTAAACAAAACATAAATAACTAATCTATTCACTACTACGGTCTAATTATGTTATTTAGAACCATGAATATTCACTTGGGGGTTGAAATAATATTATTTAACAGAATAACTTACTCAAAAAGTGGAATTTGGTCAAATTAAATCCAAAATGGGAGCGATATTAACATACGCCGCCGCATTGGCAGTGTTATAGCTGTACTTTCTATCCAACCCTGATGATGGCCGACGAGGCACTGGTCACGTGGTGCTAATCGTTTGATGCAAATCCTCAATACTGTTATCTGGTTGGTTTGATTTGTTGGAGTTTTACGTCCTGACAAAATCTAAGGTCATATCAAAACGGGGCTATGGAGAAATCTGAGAACTGATTTGACAAGCATCCAAGTAAAACAAACAGCAATTGCTTTATATTTCTAATTGTTTTCGCCACAACTATTGAATTCTCGTTGAACAGTCCTATGGTTATGCCTGTTAGTTAAAGATGCATAGTCTGATGAAATATCAAATTGTCAGAACCAAACCAATTATCTAGATTTGATTATACATATCTAACTTAGATACTGATGCACTTATTAAGCATTTATTTCTGCGTAGAAGGCAATACTGAGTCAATTTAACAGAACCTGTTAGAGCCGAAGCCTATGGTGTCAGAGTTTTGGCAAGCTTGCCAAAACTAATTTTCCATGTTTGCACTCAAAATATCTCAAAAGTTTACCATTTAAAATAAAAGTAACTTTGAACTAATGTAAAGTAGATATTAGTGATCGATCTAATACATTTATCTCAGAAAAAATACAGAAATTCAAAAGCATCGGACTATGCAACTTTAAGCACGGTATGCTGGAAAGAAATTGTAGGAAATTTAATATATTAGTGACATAAAATGCTTCTGATTAAAATTGTCCTTATACTCTAGTCACACTATGCCTGTGACCATTTTGCGACCACAATAAGAGGTAGGTTGCGAAGTGGTCATAACAACATCAGCAGCAGTACCAGCAAATGCAGCAACAGTACCAGCACCAGCAACAAGTGCAGCAACAGTACCAGCAGCAACAACAAGTGCAGAAACAGTACCAGCAGCAGCAACAGTACCAGCAGCAACAAGTGCAGCAACAGTACCAGCAGCAACAAGTGCAGCAACAGTACCAGCAGCAGCAACAAGTGCAGCAATAGTACCAGCAGCAACAACAAGTGCAGCAACAGTACCAGCAGCAACAAGTGCAGCAACAGTACCAGCAGCAGCAACAAGTGCAGCAACAGTACCAGCAGCGACAACAAGTGCAGCAACAGTACCAGCAGCAGCAACAAGTGCAGCAACAGTACCAGCAGCAACAATGCAGAACAGTCGATCAGTACCAGCAGCAACAACAAGTGCACAACAACACAAGCACAACAGTGCAGCAACAGTACCAGCAGCAGCAACAAGTGCAGCAACAGTACCAGCAGCAACAACAAGTGCAGCAACAGTACCAGCAGCAGCAACAGTACCAGCAGCAACAACAAGTGCAGCAACAGTACCAGCAGCAGCAACAAGTGCAGCAACAACAAGTGCAGCAACAGTACCAGCAGCAGCAACAAGTGCAGCAACAACAAGTGCAGCAACAGTACCAGCAGCAGCAACAAGTGCAGCAACAGTACCAGCAGCAACAACAAGTGCAGCAACAGTACCAGCAGCAGCAACAAGTGCAGCAACAGTACCAGCAGCAACAACAAGTGCAGCAACAGTACCAGCAGCAGCAACAAGTGCAGCAACAGTACCAGCAGCAACAACAAGTGCAGGAAGGGTAGCAAAAGCAGCAGCACCAGCTATGACAACAGCTGTATCAGCAATTATACCAGCAGCTGTACCAACAGTTGTACCAGCAATGATAGCAAAAGTACCAGCTAGGACAGCAGCTATACCAGAAACTGTACTAGCAAGGATAGCAAAATCACCAGCAGCTGTACCAGTCGCTGTACCAGCAATGATAGTGAAAGGACCAGCAGTACTATCAGCTAGGATAGCAACAGTACTAACAAGGGCAGGAACAGGGCCAGCAAGGGTGACAAAAACACCAGCAGCACCAGCTAGTACATCAGCAGTACTAGCAACTGTACCAGCAGGGATAGCAAAAACACCAGTAGCACCAGCTAGTGCATCAGCAGTACTAGCAACTGTACCAGCAAGGATAGCAAAAGCACCGGCAGCACCAGCTAGTACAACAGCAGTACTAGCAACTGTACCAGCAAGGATAGCAAAAACACCAGCAGCACCAGCTAGTACAACAGCAGTACTAGCAACTGTACCAGCAAGGATAGCAACAACACCAGCAGCACCAGCTCGTACAACAGCAGTACTAGCAACTGTACCAGCAAGGATAGCAAAACCATCAGCAGCACCAGCTAGTACAACAGCAGTACTAGCAACTGTACCAGCAAGGATAGAAAAAACACCAGAAGCTCCAGCAACAGCAGTACTAGCAACTGTACCAGCAAGGATAGCAAAACCACCAGCTAGGACAGCAGCTGAAGACCAACCAGCAAGGATAGAAGCAGTACCAGCAACAACAACAATGGCAGGAACAGCTTGACCAGAGTACCCTCGTTACAATTACTCCATTAATATATATATATATATATATATATATATATATGTAACGAAGGAGGCTGGAAGTCAAATGTAATGTTATACATAAGGGCGACATCATTTATTCTCAGTAATCTTGGTAATGTATGACAATAGCATAACATGGTCTTGGATGAACAATCATCATCAATAGTATTTAGTCAATAATCAATGCACTATACAATATGGTACACCAGACATATTGGAATCATCACATCAAATGACATCTGGCTGGGCCACTGCCCTACCATAAGAAAAAAACAAAACCGCAGGTGTTGCTTGGGATGCAGCTGGCAGGCAAGTGGCAAGTCCAGTGCACCTTGGCCCGGTGGGGGGTGTACACGGACAGCAGCGCCGCCCTTCCCCCTGGCATCGAACCCGGGAACCACAATCGTGGTAATTAGCAGAGAAGTAGTATAGCCGGAGTCCTTCTGACTTACATCCGTATACAGAGGGTCTGTATACGCGCTGTAACAAAGGAGGCTGGAAGTCGAATGTAATGTTATACATAAGGGCGACATCATTTATTCTCAGTAATCTTGGTAATGTATGACAATAGCATAACATGGTCTTGGATGAACAATCATCATCAATAGTATTTAGTCAATAATCAATGCACTATACAATATGGTACACCAGACATATTGGAATCATCACATCAAATGACATCTGGCTGGGCACTGCCCTACCATAAGAAAAAAAAAAAACGCAAGGTGTTGCTTGGATGCAGCTGGCAGGCAAGTGGCAAGTCCAGTGCACCTTGGCCCGGTGGGGGGTGTACACGGACAGCAGCGCCGCCCTTCCCCCTGGCATCGAACCCGGGAACCACAATCGTGGTAATTAGCAGAGAAGTAGTATAGCCGGAGTCCTTCTGACTTACATCCGTATACAGAGGGTCTGTATACGCGCTGTAACAAAGGAGGCTGGAAGTCGAATGTAATGTTATACATAAGGCCGACATAATTTATTCTCAGTAATCTTCGTAATGTATGACAATAGCATAACATGGTCTTGGATGAACAATCATCATCAATAGTATTTAGTCAATAATCAATGCACTATACAATATGATACACCAGACATATTGGAATCATCACATCAAATGACATCTGGCTGGGCCACTGCCAAGGGCCGAAGCCCGACCCAGCCAAGAAGAAGAAGAGAAAGAAGAGAAGAGAAAAAAAAACTATGTTCAACTATGTACATAGATCAATAGAGGCTGCTACTCGCATGTCATTTAGAATACGGTCAGAGATAGGCAAGGTGATGTAACGATAAACACAATCGGACTTCCAATCACCACGCGCCTTAATCTCCTCTATAGTTGCACCTTGCATGTGCAAAAAGGTGCAACCACCCCTCCTGAGCGAAAGACAAGAGTAATCGACAGGGTCGAGCCCTGACAATACACACAAATATTTAATTGTCGATTGAAGAACCGCATAAGACAATGGTTTATAGCCCCCTAAAGGAGAAGGAACTTGAAAAGCTGACGGGTTGCGCGACAGAGGCACCTGACTAAAATGCAATCTCGTCCAGTGGATGGCGCATAGGGGCCTTATTCTTCAAAGCAGAAATTGGAATAAGTAGTTCACGCTCACTAAATTGAATAGTTTTTGAACGTCTGACAGAGATAGTCATCCCCCAAGGGAAAAACTCAAAATCTGCCCTTCTGAGGGTCGAATCGGACTGTGTCAACTGACACTTACGCAGCAGTCCTCTAAAGCCCGTTAAGATTGCAGCCCTAGTAGCAATATGTCCATGGGAGTCAGACAAAAATTCAAACATTAATAATAAATTGGAAGGTAAAATAGGCTTAGCAGTCTTTACTTCACAACCGAGAATCCGCTTGACGCCTCCCAAAGTAGTCTTCACTGTGTGGTTCTTATAGTCTATGGGCTCTGAATCCTCAGATCGCAAAAAAAAATTTAAAGCAGATAAGTAATTCGTAATAGAACTATATTTCAAGCTATGAGATAGCCAAGCTATATATATAGCAACCTGACTGGAGGGGCAAGGCAAAGGAGCTAACAAACCCCGGAATTGGTCGATGAAAGTAAAATACTTCCTTATTTGCATAGAACGCATAGCACGACTATTAGGTGCGTAATACTGCATCAAAATTTTCCTCGCCTCCGTCCACAGCGACTCCAGCTCTATAACACAATGTCTTAGCGAATTAATGAAAAAGATGAGAACAACAAAGAACTTTCAATTTATCAACATCTGCTACCTTCTTCAGATGATGTGGGCTATCCCACCTACTGATACCATCACAAACTATATTGTAATCAGTTTTTATATGAACTGCCGATATATTAAAATTATAACGAACAGATACCCAAAATATCCGTTTTATGTAGGTCATTATGATTTGATTCTTAGCAACACCCTTCACCAGAGCTGATCGAACAGTATTATTATCAGTTATAAATACAATATTACGGTCTCTCCAGTAGATACACCAACGGTCTACGGCTGCCACTACGGCCCACATTTCTTTAATGTTTATGTGCGCTTGAGCTACCTCCCTAGGAGCTACGACTCTATGGTGAGCAAGTTTCAGGATAGGTCGGTCATCATTAAAAAATCCTACACACCAGTCTGAACCATGCAGCGCTCCATAGCCTTGCTGAGACGCATCCGTATACACTGATAAACTATCCTTTTGGTTCAACAACATTTTTTGCTCACAATTAAACTGATCTACGTAGTTCAACCACCACTGTATTTCTTCCTGAAAGGCATTATTTATCCTATATCTATGATAAGGGAGTTTTAAAGCATGGACAGCTGCATGAATTCGCGCAGAAAACGACTGCCCTCCCCTAACGACTACCGAACAGTGTGATAACCGACCTCCCAAACGCTCCAGCTCTTTCCGAGTAGCTTTCTTCCTACCGACAAATTCACCAAGATGCAATTTCAGTTTTCCCACTTTATCAGCTGGTAGCCTAACTTTCATAGCTACACTATCTATTATAATGCCAAGAAATCTAGCATTGGTGGAAGGACTAATCAATTTTGAAAAATTAATATAAAACCCCAATTTCCTTAATATAGAAATTTATTCTAATTGATTTTCAACACAGTTCTTGTAAGTACTACCTAATACCGCAAAATCATCCAAGTAATTCACAATTCGATCATTACCATGCCTAACTGCACAATGGTAGACGTAATCCGATAATTTAGTGAAAATGTATGGACTGGAAGAAAGCCCCAGAGAAAGCCTATTATCAAAAAAAAATTGCCTTCTTACCATCAATTTCCCATATTAAACCCTGCCTACACCGGTCTGATGGGTGAATGCTGACGGCTCGGTATGCGTCCTGTATGTCGATTACAGCTATATAATCTTCATGCACAAGCAGGTCCAATAAGGTGTCCACACTTTTGTAACGGAATTTACAGCACGTTTCAGAGACAAAATTATTAACCGATTTACCATATGGCTTACTACAGTCTATTATAACCCTGAAGCCAGAACTACCGGGTTTAGGTACACAAAACATGTTATGGGAGCAAGTAGGCAAAACATCAGAGGGCGAAATGTAGCCCTTGTCAACTTCAGCTTGCAATTTTGATTTTATGAATAAATTATGAGTATTATTATCTTTGCTTGTATAAGTGCAAGTATAAGAATTATTAAATTGTTCATCAATAATCTTAAACCCGAAAATGGCTCCATGCAGGATAAACTCCCAGTCAGGGTCAGTGTCTCCTTGGAAAAAAGATTCCACAAACACCCGACAAGGCTTTATCTGAGCTGTAACACCAGCAATTTTATGCGTACAACCACAACAACCTTGAAAACAGCTATAACCCACTACAAAAGTGCACTCAACTGACATCCTAGTATGTTTATCATAAGCAGTGACTATATAGCTATTACCTGTACTAGAAACATTTAACCAGTCTACGCTAATTGGCTTCCAAGCTGGTAGCCATACCTGCCCACTATTGGTATAATCAACAGGTAAGGCGTCATGCACCGGTATCACATGCTCGGTTAAATTTAGCAGAGTTGGAGAAGCACACCCTTCACCCTTCTTAACTATAGCCTCATTAACACAGTAATTACTACTAGCTGTAGCCTTGATAAGTGGTTTCAAATGATTTGAATTAGTTTTAATATCATTACGGCACTTATTCCTTTTTTTAACATTAACCTTATTCTTTCAATCTCTACGGCATTTTGAACGCTTATGGCTACGGCTACCGCACCGCAAACACCAATGCCCGTAGTCACACGTCATATTGTCTCGTGAACAACCCTGCTCACCATTATGTGCGAAACACGGCTTTTTCCCGTCTCGCGTGAACAGACGATTTGACGCGTTAGTTGTACTAGTATTGGCTACACCAGACCTTTTACCGTCTTTAATATTTTCATATGCGTAATGTCTTAGCGACAAGTCGCTATTTCCTACCACAAATGCCTGAAAACCTTGCTTTTGCGCTAATTTTCGAACGCCTGTATCGTACGCTATGTGAGCAGTATTATTGAAATTATTATGCTTCGCTTTAGAGCTTAGGTAACTTATGTGGTTTAGCATAGCATGACAAGCCTTTAAGTCCTGATACGCACTACTGTCTTGAAACCACACACAGGTAGCCTCGAATAGTTCATGGGGATTCAATTTTTTTACTTGCTTTCTATCGACTGTATGGTGCTTGAGGGTCCACTTACACTGCCGCCTTCTTTCCGAACTGGGTGTTCGACTCCCAGAGCTGGACGACGACGAACGTCTGCGCCGGTGACACCGGCGTGCGTGACCAGACTTGCTACGCCCCCTCTCTTCCGAAACGTCCAATGCACGCAGCTCCTCTTCCACGAGTTTACGCTGCTTCCTCAAAGCCGCCACTCGCCGCTTTAGTTCCAACGTGTCTACTTCTGTCTTCAATGCTGCTTCTTCCGCCGACAAATTGTCGTCTGCCGACACACTAGTCGCGCCACGCACTTCTGCCTTAACCTCTGTAGACATTTTCTGCTTTGCCTCTATCAACGGATGCGCTCTTGTTGCCCGCTTCGTACTTGCTGCTAAATGCTTCGGACACAGCTCGTTTACGGGCAATGCGTGTTTTTGGCCACATGGACCGCAATAATCAGACATGTGTTGCATATGTCTGGGAACGCCCCCTATCACGCGCACAAAACGCCCCCTATCACACGCACAAAAACCGCAGGTGTTGCTTCGGGTGCAGCTGGCAGGCAAGTGGCAAGTCCAGTGCGCCTTGGTCCGGTGGGGGGCGTACGCGGACAGCAGTGCTGCCCTTCCCCCTGGCATCGAACCCAGGAACCACAATCGTGGTAATTAGCAGAGAAGTAGTATAGCCGGAGTCCTTCTGACTTACATCCATATACAGAGGGTCTGTATACGCGCTATATATATAAACTGCTGTGTATAACTTACAGCGTCATCAAAGGCCAGTTGCTCTCATGTCTATGTGCTGTGGGAGGTTAAAAATCCCTTGGGTCAGTAAAAGTGTAGGCTCGGGCTTTCTATCGACAAACTGTCTAATGGTGAAAACAAGTCTAGGCAGACTTATTCATGGTAGGCAGTTTAAATCTTCAAGAAAAAAAAGGGATGTATATGTGCTCTATAATCCATTATGGGAATATAAACAAGGACACTACCGATCTTCAGTTCCCTATGTAATAGTTAGCACTTATCCTATCTAGCTGACCCTGTTATTATGACATAGACCACGGTGGCGCCCCCTGTGAGCGGCCCTGTGCACTGTATGCCAGCTGCGCCTGGCCTTAACGCATTCAATTTAGCACTTATCCTATCTAGCTGACCCTGTTATTATGACATATAACTTTAGGTGGGCATTTAATATATCTCCGCCAGAGAATATATATCTTCTTCTCAACCACATCAGTCTTATCTTTGTTCTGTTTATTGGGGCCAACTGTTTATATATATACACTTCAATGGAGAGCGGCAGTCAGGTAATGAAAGCAGTCTTTGTCGCATCGCGACCGACAGCATGATGATGATGATGATGATGATATACACGGAACCACACCCCTTACGCATGTCGCATGTCGCATATCGCAAGCCACATGCCGCATGACGCACATTAGTAATGGCATATTAGTAATGGGAGTTGGGTTTGAAACCGAGTTGGAGTTGACTAATTTAGCAGGTGTTTGAATGGAGCGCCCCTAGCGGCATGCTACGTCGCAGCGCCACGCCGCTCACAGCGCCACCTACAGTCGTAAATCGTAACATCGAGACAGGCGTGCCTTTAACGTGGAGCTCGTGAGGATATGTAAACTACACACCAGAATGGTCCTGTAAGGGGACGCGCGTAAAGTACGGGTGGAGGGGGGGTTACCAGACGGGATGGCCGAATAAGTTGAGCGTCTGTGATACTTGTCGCTTCTTAGCCAGGTGCTTGGCATTGTTAGGATAGGGTAACGACTGGTTGGCTCAGTGTCAGTATAATGTGACTGAGTGGGATATCAGGTCATGGTGTTAGTGGCCTGGTATCGCACTGGTGGAGCACTATAAAGTTGCCATGAGTGCGCACTGTCACAAGTCGGTACCCATCCTGATAGGACCTTAGATCCTGCCAGGATGTAAAACTCCAACAACCAACCAACCAATTTTTTGGGGGTCCTTTTTTGCAGGTGACGTCACAGGCAAGGATCGAGCCACACACTCAGCTATTGCATCAAGGACCGTAGATAGCATAATGGTTAGAACGCCCGTCCCAGAATGGTAGAGATGTGCGTTTGGATGACAGTCAAGGAAGCGTATTCCTTTCTTTACATCAACCCAATGACACTGGTGCCATGACCAGAATATTACATCACCCCAATGACACTGGCGCCATGACCAGATTATTAGATCACCCCCAATGACACTGGTTATGTGACCAGATTATTACATCACTTCCAATGACACTGGTGTGGTGACCAGATTATTACATCACTCAAATGACATTGGTACTGTGACCAGATTATTACATCACCCCAATGAGACTGGTGCTGTGACCAGATTATTACATCACTCCAATGACACTGGTCCCATGACCAGATTATTACATCACCTCCAATGACACTGGTGCCGTGACCACATTATTACATCACTCCAATGACACTGGTTCCGTGACCAGCTTATTACATCACCTCCAATGACACCGGTGCCGTGGCCAGATTATTACATCACCTCCAATGACACTGGTGCAGTGACCAGATTATTACATCACCCCAATGACACTGGTGACATGACCAGATAATGAAAATGTGACTGCCCGAGTTGCCGCTAGCTTCCGTTGGCTCTGCGTCCTGATATGACCTTAGATATTGCCAGCACGTAAAACTCCAACAACCAACAAACCAGTTGGCTCTATAGAGGCCTATGTGACGAAGGGAATTGGGATGTAGCTCAGGCGATTGAGTGTCCACCTGTGAAGGTGTCAGTCATCCTGTCGATCCTGCTCAGTGGGCACTTTTGCAGTTTGCAGTTCTGTTCCAACCAGTGTTCCACAACTGGTTCATCAAAGGGTATGGTATGTGCTGTCATGTCTGTGGGAAAGTGCATATAAAATACCCCTTGCTGCTTACCGGAAAGAGCATCCTATGTGGTGGCAGCGGGTTTCCTCCAAAGAAATATGTCAGAATGACCAAATGTTTGACATCCAATAGCCGATGATAAAAAGCAATGTGCTCTCGAGGCGTCGTTAAATAAAACCGACTTGTAAGCCTATGTGTAACTTCTGGAAGTAAAGTTGTGTTCTTTGATTATACTACAGTCTTATCCTCCTCCCCCTCCCCTCCACAACCTTCCCTATCGTGACATATCTTACGCATGACCCCTGACTGCGACTACACCCTACTCCTTTCCCATCATCCTACTCCCTGTCCCAACAAAATGTCTGTGCGTGTGTTTGAAAGAGAAGAGGAAAGAGAGAGGGTGAAGGAGGAGGAGGAGGGCGGGGGTGGGTGGGTGGTAGAGAGAGAGGCGACCTAAGGTGATCTGTGGAGTGGCTTGTGCACAGTGGAGCTTTCTCTACTAACCACTAGGTGGCGGTACTGGGCGGCAGGAAGCCCTTTGGATCAAAGCGGCGGCCCCTTTGATCTCGCCCCTTAATGATGCTGTAATACGGGGTGAGGCCTGCGGGGCAGGATTTGTCCACAATGCACAGCGCTGACGAGTGGCGCCAACACCCCACCCTCAACCCTCACCCTTCCCGGACGACAGTTAGGAGGGGGGGGGGGGGCGTCGATTCACCAAACATTTACCGCCACAAACAAAGTAAACCATTTGAGGGTTGTTTTTTTGTTGGGGGGGGGTGGTTGTTGACGATGATCATCATCATCATGTTTTCAGCATGATGATGATAATGGTTGTTGGAGTTTAACGTCCTGGCAGCATCTAAGGTCATATCAGGACGGGTACAGACTTGTGACATTGCGCCCTCATGGCGACTTTATAGTGGTTCCCCAACTGGAAAATCAGGCCACCAGTACCATGACCCAATATCCCACTCACTCACATTTTCCTGACAGTGAAATATCCCACTCAGTCACAATTATCCTGACACTGAGCTAACTAGTCGTTGCACTTTCCTATTAATGTTGAACGCCAGGCTAGGAAGCAACAAGTATTAATTTTGTAAGTCATTGGTTTGACTTGACCGGGAATTGAACTCCCGATCTCCTGGCATAGACCCTTGAGGGAGATTAGTCCCCCAAATCGGATTGGACGGCTGGTTTCCCGTGCAGAAGGTCGTGGGTTCGAAGCCCAACCTATGATACCGCAGTCACACTATGCTTGCGACCACGAAAAAAGCGTTGGTCGCAAAGTGGTCACAAAGTGGTCGCAATGTGGTCCACAGTGGTCGCCGACCTCCTTGCAACTAAAATGGTCGCAAGACGGTTGAAACTGCTGCACCAAAAACCTCATAAGGACAAAAATGGCCACCTGGGGTCAGCGACCATTTTCATCGGTTGCATTGCTTGCAAGGAATCCGCTGGTGACTTCTTTTTTTTGTCGCAAAGTTGTCGCAAGCAGTCACAAGCCATAGTGTGACTGGGGCTTTACTTATAAAATTGATACATGTCGCTACCTAGCCTAGCCCTTGGTTTGTTTGTTTGTTTGTTGTTGTTTTACATCCTAGCAACATCTAAGGTCATATCAAGACAGGTATCTACTTGTGACAGTACACACTCATGGCGATTTTATAGTGCTGCCCCACTGGGAAATCATGCTGCCGGCACCATGACACGATATCCCACTCAGTCACATTATCCTGACACTGAGCTAACCAGCCCTTGCCGTATCCTAATAATGCCAAGCACCAGGCTAGGAAGTGACAAGTATCAATTTTTAAGTCATTGGTTTGACTCGACCGGGAACCGAACTCGCGAATTCCCGATCTTCCGCACGCGAGGCCTGTGCTCTACCGATTCTGCCACCACGTCCGGTCCTAGCCCTTGGCATTAATAGGATAGGGCAAGGGCTGGTTTGCTCAGTGTCAGCATAATGTGACCTATTAGGATATCAGGTCATGGTGCCGATGGTCTGGTTTCCCAGTAGGGAAGCATTATAAAGTCACCATGAGTGAGCACTGTCAGAGGTCAATACAACAAACAAACAAACACATTCATCTCTTCGTAAGGCGAGACTTTGTCTCAGCCGATTCCGACCACATCCACGTGTATCAATAACAGGGCTGGATTCGGCCAGCCCCCTATCGTTATCTACATGTAACCCAGAGCTATAAAAAAAAAATTTTAACCACAAAACCCCTTATTACACACATCACACAGATCAGTCCCTGACAGTGTTAAACCTAAAGGGGCTGTCACATTAGGGTTTTTTGCGGGAGCGTATGGCGGCGTAAGTGCGTTACGTCATATACGTTGGCATACGCCGTATACGCTACTCATACGCTACGCATACGCTACTCATACGCTACTCATACGCCGCCAGATGCCGCCAGATGCCAGCGTATGTGAAGCGTATGAGGCATACGCCGCCATACGCTTTCATAAATCCGTCCGTCCAAATTTTTTTGTGCATGCTCAGAAAAACTCGACCTATGAGGGCGTATGGCCCATACTGTCAAAAAATGTCACAGCACGCTCCCATACGCTCCCATACGCTCCCATACGCTCCTCATACGCTCCTCGTACGCTCCTCATACGCTCCACATACGCTCAAAACCACCCGAAAGGTCACCAAATGTCATCATAGGCCGGCACGCGCAGGACCTACGTAGGTTTTCAATACGCTCCCGCCATACGCCGTAATGTGACAGGGCTAATAAGACTGGCACTCAGCATCACTGGCATAGTACAAGGACTGGTTGTCAAGATAATATTCCCCCTGTCTTCGCCTCTGCCAATTTGGATTTCCACCGCTGTGTATAGACCTATTTCAATGTTGATAAACATTGTGTATGCGCGCGCAGCTTGGCTGCAGAATGAAGGCACACTGCCATTGAGTTTGCCGGGACACGCAGTGCAAAACGTTTATTTTATTCAAAATTAATAGAAATGCATAATCCTAACCATATAAATTTAATATAATCTATTCATTGAATATGTTTTCTATATGTATACCAGGCGGCTTGTTTCTAGATGGTGTGGTTTTAGATATATTTCACTTTTTCTGTATGAAGATTGCTCACAACCATTGACAATGCATTGAGTTTGCCGATACGCACAGTGCAAAACGTCGATTTCATTCAAAATTAATAGAAATGCACAACCCTAACCGTATGAATTTAATATAATCTGTTCGGTGAATATGTTTTCTATATGTATACCAGGCGGTTTGTTTCTAGATGGTTTGGTTTTAGAGATATTTCATTTTTCTGTATGAAGATTGCTCATAGCCATTGAGTTTGCAATGTGACACTGTCGTCCTGCAGCCAAAAGGGGGCGTGCACTGACCTAGATACGCATGCTGACGTCATATGAAATAGGTCTATAACTTACAGTGTCATCAAAGGCTAGTTGCTCTCATACCATGTCTATGTGGTGTGGGAGGTTAAAAATCCCTTGGGTCGGTAAAAGTGTAGGCTCGGGCTTTCCATTGACCAACTGTCCAATGGTGAAAACAAGTCTATTCAGACTTATCCAAGACAAGCATATAAATCTTCAAGAAAGAAAAAAGAAGAGAAATGACTGTGTGCGATATTATTACAGCCCTATCAAGTCCCCATTAGTGGGTACCCATTCTGATATCATGTTATTAAATGTAGTGTTGTACTCTGTCATGAGCCCCACTACCAACGGGTGGCAGCCTTGACTATGTTGCCAACTGCCAATATAAAGTATCAACAGGTGGCAGCACGCTATCAGAACAGTCCCCATGGTGGACTGTTCAACCAATGGCTAGCAGCCGCCCCCCCCCCCCCACCCCCGCAACAGGGTACATGTCAATTGGGTGGGCAGAGACAGGTCACTAGTAATATATCTATACTTTATTTGGAATAAACCAGGGAGCGCTCGATCTAGGGTTTGAAGCAAAGTTACTTATGTATTCCTCAGGTAGAGTAGAACGTGGTCCATCACAGTAGTCTGAATGTCAAACCCCAATAAATAAAACCGGATTGACCTCATTTATGCGTGATTGAAAACGAAGCTTTAACAGCAATTCTTTGTTTGCAGTGGCCAATCACAGATTTCCCGTGCGGAAGGTTGGGATTTCGAAACCGAGCCGAGTCAAACCAATGACTTACCAAATTTATACTTGCCGCTACCTAGCCTGGCACTCGGCATTACTAGTTTAACCGTTCGGCTAATCTGCCCCCGCCTAAGGCGAGCCTAACGTGTTAATGTTATGTAATAATTTCCATGTGAAATTCCTGAGCCTGCCGCGGGCTGCTGCGGCTCCTCCTCCCGTCTGCAGTTAGTCCGTCGCCGTCGGTGTCCGCCCCGCGCTAAAGGCGGCCAGCCAGAGTTTCATCTACATACGCAATTCGCCGACGAGCGCGCTTATAGGCCTAAAGTTTCCCTACTTCCATAAGTTAGGTTATTTCAACTAGCTGGCTGTCCCCTTCGCATTTCGGTATATTAATTGTGTTACTGAATAATTCTAGAAGTACGCGTACGGCTAGGGATGCCGCCGCTGTCACTGATAATCAGTTCTAAGTTAATGTCGTTAATTTCCGCCCTAAAGTAACACTACGTTAAATTCTGTTATAGTTTGTCATTATATTCCCACAGATGGAGTAAGTAACTGCATAAGGCCTACTTAGGCTTAAGGCCCTTAATTACATATAAAGCAATCGAATATCAGGTTTTCTATAGCGGTTAATCTACAATAATACTGGAGGATAGTAAAGAATGCAAGGAACGTCTCAGTCCACCTTCACAAGAGCTCACGACTTTATTCTTACCATAACTAACAAGGATACCAGCGAAATATGCATACCTATTTAAGGCGCTACTAACTCCCTTTCCCTCCCGTGTGATTTGATTACCTTAGTTTTAGAATTTAGATAAGAAAAAGACCGAATATCGGCTGAAAATGACAGAGCGCGAATAAACACGTCTGCCGGGTCAGGCCCCGAACGCCCGACCTTCTTTCGTTGCTTAGCTAGTCGCTAAGCAACGCTTTACCCCCGCGAACCATCGCGTGCACATGCGGAAGCAATTTGCGCGCCCGTTGGACGAGTGCGCAAATTGCTCAAGGCGAGTAGACACGCCCACTTCACTAGTATAGGGCAAGGACTGGTTAGTTCAGTATCAGTATAATGTGACTGAGTGGGAAATTGGATCATGGTGCCAGCCGACTGGTCTCCCAATGGGGAAGCACTGTAAAGTCACCACCAGTGTGCACTGTCATAAGTCGGTACCCATCCTGATATGACTGTGTGTGCATATTTATCTTATATATATGCATACTTGTGCCATGGAGTCTCCTGTATCAATTAAAATACCAAAAGTATTAAATCCAGCCTATTGTTTTTCTCCATATTGGCGCCACCTCGTTTCCTATTTTGCTACTAACCCGCCGGACCCCCCCCCCCCCCGACTACCCCCCCCCCCCCACCGCCACACACACACAGTCACTCACTCCCCTCTTTTAGTTGAAGCCGAAAACCGTTAGATCTACAACTGGCAAAGTGTAATGAGGCCTCGCATGATGCATTGCTGTACTAAGATGCATTGCTGTACAAAAGAAAAAGGCGGATCAATCACATTTTTGTAACCGGACGCGATGGCCGAATCGGTAGAGCGCAGACCTCCCGTGCGGAAGGTCGGGAGTTCAATTCTCAGTCGAGTCAATCCAATGACTTACACAATTTATACTTGTCACTTCCTAGCAAGGCGCTCGGTGTTAATAGGATAGGTCAAGGACTGGTTGGCTCGGTGTCAGGATAATGTGACTGAGTGGGGTATCATCAGGTCATGGTACTGGCAGCCTGGTCTCCCAATGGGGCAGCACTAAAAATCACCCATGAGTGCGCACTGTCACAAGTCGGTACCCGTCCTGATATGACCATATATGTTGCCAGAACGAAAAACTCCAACAACAAATCAATCAAATTTTTTTGGTTGGTGTGCAAAGATTGACGATTCATTGGTGAAACGAAGCCTCACAATAAAGTACTCGTCTCTGTCCGACCTGCTCTCAGGGGTACGTCCCAGTATCGGTCTACGGTGGCATGATAGAACTTCCTCATGGGGAGCCCCCCCCCCCCCTCCCCCCAGGGTAGTAGATGGTAAATGTGAAAAGGTGTCCACAGACTTGGTGTCCTGCTGCTGGGATGCATGGACCAGACGAGATGGCCGAATGAGTTGAGCGTCCGTCTCCCGTGTTGGTAGATCGTGGGATACGAACCCACGGGTTCGAACCCGGGTCGAGTCAAACCAATGACTTCAAAAATTGATATTTGTCGCTTCCATGTCATTGTGATGGTGGCCTGGTCTCCCAGTGGGGCAACACTATAAAGTCGCCATGAGTGCGCACTGTCACAAGTCGGTACCCGTCCTGATATGACCTTAGATGTTAACAGGATGTAAAACTCCAACAACCAACCAACCAGCAGGGCTGCATGTAAGCTTGCAGGTTGGTGGTGTGGGGGGTGATAGGGGGGGGGGGGGTCTGCAGAGACAATGTTTGAAAATGTTTGAAAATAGACCAGACACGGATGACCGAAGAAGTTGAGCGCTCACTTCATGTGAGCTTGTTTGTTTGGGTTTTACATCCTAGCAACGTTTAAGGTCATGTCAGGCGGGTACTAATCTGTGACAGTGTGCACTCATGATGACTTTTATAGCGTTGCCCCACTGGAAGACAAGGCCACCAACACTATGACCTAATATTCTGCAGTAACGTTATCCTGACACTGTGCTAACCAGTCCTTGCCCATTCCTATTATTGCTGAGTGCCAGGCTAGGTAGCGACAAGTATCAATTTTGTAAGTCATTGGTTTGACTCAGCCAGGATTTGAACTCTGTTTGCATGCAAATGGGGTTCTTGCAACGGGAATAGATGAAAATAGACTGCTATTGTGACTGAGTGGGATATCAGGTCATGGTGCCAGCGGCCTGATCTCTAAGTGGGGCAACACTATGAAAGTCGTCATGAGTGTGCTCTGTCACAAGTTGGTCCCCGTCCTTATATGATCTTAGATGTTGTCAGGATGTAAAACTCCAACAACCAACCAACCTATAAAGTTGCCATGAGTGTGCGCTGTCACAAGTCGGTCCCCGCCCTGATATGACCTTAGAATGTTGCTAGGAAGTAAAACACAAACAAACAAGCAAACAAACAGCGCATGGATACCAGTTCTGATATGACCTTAGAATGTTGCTAGGATGTAAAACTCCAATAAACAAACGGCACATGGATACCAGTTCTGGTATGACCTTAGAATGTTGCTAGGATGTAAAACCCCAATAAACAAACGGCACATGGATACCAGTTCTGGTATGACCTTAGAATGTTGCTAGGATGTAAAACCCCAATAAACAAACGGCACATGGATACCAGTTCTGGTATGACCTTAGAATGTTGCTAGGATGTAAAACCCCAATAAACAAACGGCACATGGGTACCAGTCCTGATATTACCTTAGAATGTTGCTAGGATGTAAAACCTATGACAAAATAAATAAATAATAAACACTTTGTACCCGGGTGGGGTCAGCCTATCCTCGGACCACTTTCCTCAGAGGAGGGCCCCCCAACCCCCAGCCCACTCTTCTCCCACTGTATACAGTAAAACCACATCTACAGATCAACCACTCCCCTATATCGATCGCTTTATTTGGGTTCCAAACGATAGTAATGATCACCCATACAATACCATTATGATTAATGATTTTTTTTAAACCTCCCTAAACCTCCCACCTCCCTAAATGGACGATTCAAAGTCGGTCCCATGGTCGGTCGATTTAGAGAGGTTTTACTGTAGGTAGTTATACCTATAGTGGGGGCCGGATTGTAAATATGTCACCTGGGCGTAATCGATTAATCAACTCGGGTAACCCAAGCGAATTTTTGGCGCATGCGCACATCCTACAGACTCGGGTCGAATAATCGAATACGCTTCTCCGCGCTCGGGTGAACAAAATGTATTTTTTCTTTAAATAACCGATGAAACTACAGCAAAATAGGATTTCAAGTATTTTATGATGGCCTAGTTTAGCTATATTTCCATTTCA
Organism: Branchipolynoe longqiensis; assembly: GCA_030323885.1. NCBI lineage: Eukaryota > Metazoa > Annelida > Polychaeta > Phyllodocida > Polynoidae > Branchipolynoe > Branchipolynoe longqiensis. The sequence goes on from CM059189.1 coordinate 10,192,983, forward strand.
TTAATCTAAGTTATTCTTTAAAAAAACATGTATGACTGGTCTGGGTAGCTGTTATCCTGCAGGACGGTACCAGCGCAAATGTGACGTCATCGCTCATAGCCAACCCCAGCTTTGAGGCGGGTTACTTGGGTCGGATCGTTTTGCACACGGCACATGTATTTGTCGACTCTATTCACAGTGTTCGATTTGAAATTCTGACAACTCGGGTGACCCGAGTCGCCCGGGTCGTGTTAATCGATTACGGCCCAGGAGGTTTCAGTCTAAATAGGTCTAATTTTAGTTTTGTTTGTTTTGTTCGTTTGTTGTTTTACATCCTAGCAACATCTAAGGTGATATCAGGATGGGTACCAACTTGTGACAGTGCGCACTCATGGTGACTTTATAGTGCTGCCCCACTGGAAGACCAGGCCACCAGCACTATGACCTGATATCCCACTCAGTCACATTATCCTGACACTGAACCAACCAGTCCTTGTCCTATCCTAATAATGCCGAGCGGCAGGCTAGGAAGCGACAAGTATCAATTTTTAAGTCATAGGTTTGACTCGACCGGGATTCGAACCCACGACCCCACGATCTACCAACACCGGAGACGGACGCTCTAACTCATTCAGCCATCCCGTCCGGTGAGTTGGAATATCCTTACAATGGTATTGTTGGGACCCAAATAAAGCGATCGGTATAGGGGAGTGGTCGATCTGTGGAGGTGGTCGGTTAGAGAGGTTTTACTGTATGTATATATGCATATATATACATGTATAGATCATCATCATCATCATGCTATCAGTCGCGATGCGACAAAGACTGCTTTCATTACTTGACTGCTGCTCTCCATTTAGCTCTCTGCTGTGAGAGTTGCGCCCATGAGTCGGTCTTAATGTCTCTCAGCTTCATAATTAAAGCTGCATAGTCCGATGAAAGCATCAAATTGTCAAAGCAAACACTTATCTAGATTAGATTCCACATATCTAATTTCGATAGGGATGCACTTATTAAGTATTTGTTACTGCATAGAAGGTCGTAATAAGCCACTTTAATAGACTGTTACTATTGAAGCCAATGGTGGACGCCAGCTTTTGACGGGCTTGCCAAAATTATGTTGGCATGTTTTTCACTTCAAATATCTCCAAAGTTAGCCATTTAAAGCTGCATAGTTCGATGAAACATCAAATTTTCAAAACCAAAACAATTATCTACATTTGATTCTATATATCTAAATTTGATACTGGTGCACTTATTAATCATTTGGTGCTACATATAAGGGAATACTGAGTCAATGTAATGGAACCTGTTACTGCAGAAGCCTACGGTGTCAGACTTTTGGCGTGCTTGCCGAAACTAATTTGACATGTTTGCACTTCAAATATCTCAAAACTTAGCGATTTAAAATAAAAGTCTCACTTCAAACTAAAGTAAGGTAGATTATAGCAATCAATTTAATATATTTATCTCAGAAAAATGTTAGAAACCCAAAACCATCGGACTATGCAACTTTAAAATCAAAGCTGCCCCAAAAGCTAAAGCCACGTACATAATAACTCTTGCTTAAAGCTGCATAGTCCGATGAAAACTTGAAATTTTCAAAAACAAAACAATTATCGAGATTTGATTCCAGATATCTAACTTAGATACTGGTGCACTTATCAAACATTTGTCGCCACATAGAAGGAAATACTGATACAGTGTAATTGAACTGTTACTGCAGAAGGCCAAGGTGTCAGAGTTTTGGCATGCTTGCCAACAATAATTTGAGATGATTGCACTTCGAATATCCTGAAAATTAGCCATTTAAAATCAAAGTTACTTCAAACTAAAGTAAGGTAGAGAATAGCGATCAAGCTAATATATTTATCCCAGAAAATGTGAGAAATTCAAAACCATCGGACTATGCAACTTTAATCTAACACATATTTATGTCAGCAAAATGGCAGAAACTCAAAAGCATCGGACTATGTCCATGCAACTCTAAAACACATATTTACCAAATATTTTTAACATTTAAAAAGATGGGAAAAAAAGTGAAATTGAAAATGCAGCATGGGATTGCTTAGTAAGCCAACCCCAACCCCTCTCCCATAGAGAGGTATTGTTAGTAAACCGGTCCCACCGGAAGACCACCTGAGTGTCCTAAGGAGGTGTAACGGTGACAGGGTCCCCCTGCTGGAGGAGCCTCGAGCGCCTGGCGGCACCTAGCGGCCGGCTTTGAAGTGAAAGGGCCGTGATATATGAGCGGTGCGCAGGCGCAGATCGTGCACGTAGACGGCGCACCTGTCGGAGCCAGCGCGGATGAACAGTATTAGCTTTAAACGCCAATCGCTGCTCTTGATTCTTCTTCTTTTTTTTCTTTTTTTTTTTCTTTTTCTTTTTTCTTTTTCCTTAGTCAATTGTATTTATTTTTATTTTTCCCTTTTGTTAATTGGAATTTTTTTCTTTCTCTTTTCTTTTTCTTTTTTTCTTTCTTTGTTAATTGCATCTGATTAAAGCATCAAATTGTCCAAACCGAATGACTTACCTAAATTTGATCCCACATACGGAACTACCGGATGCGGTGGCCGAATCGGTAGAGCGCAGGGCAGGCCTCCCGTGCGGAAGGTCGGGATGCTCAATTCCCGGTTGAGTCAAACCAACGACTTACAAAATGGATACTTGTCGCTTCCTAATCCTAGCCAGGTGCTTGACATTATGAAAATAGGGTAAGGACTGGTTGGTTCGGTGTTGGGATAATGTGACTGAGTAGGGGGGGGGGCGGGATATCGGGTCACGGTGCTGGCAACCTGGTCTCCCAATGGGGCAGCACTAAAAAGTCACCATGAGTGTGCACTTCACAAGTCGGTACCCATCCTGATATGACCTTAGATGTTGTCAGGACGTAAAACTCCAACAACCAACCGACCAACATAGCCAACTTAGATACTGGTGCCCTCATTAAACATTTTTTGCAGTTTGGTTCTCCGGTGCTACGCTGCTACACTCGAAAACACGTAAACAAAGCACGAGTCCAGCATTTCGGTGTGCACGCCGATATTAACGTTGCATAGTCCGATGGCGTTTGAATCTTTGCATTATGTTTTAGATAAATATATCAAACTGATAATTATAACCTACTAATCATTATTCCGGAGTGTTTTTGATGAACACGTGCTAATTTCGGATCAATTTGAGCTGAAAGAACCCAAAATCATTTCGGCAAGCTTTCCAAAAATCCTGTTTGTTTTGTTGTTTGTCCTGCGCCCGGTCGCCAAAAGTCCTGTAGCTATGACATAGATTACCATCTCGGGATGGTCACGTGATGTCAGTTGACCTAGTAATGTGTATGTCTTAGAACCTGACGAATGCCATATATGGTATTGGGGAATGAGGGCGAGACAAATCAGGTCACGAGATTGACCTAATTTGGTTGTGGCCTCCCTGCCTAATGGCTTCATTCGAAGTAAGTGTCCAATGCGATGAGGTAGTAAATTCACTGATTATTCTATATATGCTGTCCCAAACTACTAGTTAATGCACCAATATCTAAGTTGGGTATAATGAATCAGATGTAGATAAGTATTTTCGTTTCGGAAAATATATATTTCATCAGACCATGCAGCTTTAACGTTGCATGATTTCACTTCGAATATCCCGAAAGTAAAGACTTTAACCTAAAACTTCAAATTAAAACAAAGTATAACTTAATATTAGTTACCTAACAAAATTATATGGCAAAAACTCTAAATCAATTAAGCATGGAACTTTAAAGTTGTCATTATCTATTGGGGTTTGACGTCGTGGTAACAGGTCATATCGGGACGGGTGCCGACGGCGACCGACTTGTGACAGTGAATGCGCTCACGGTGACTTCATAGTGCTGCCCCACTGGGATACCATATCGACAAGTACGTGTGACCTATTAGCCCACTTAGTCACATTATCCTGACAGTGCATCAACCAGTCTTTGTCCTGGTCTAGGCGAGGTAGTGACAGTTTGTTTGTTTGATTGGGTTTTATGTCCTTTCAACATCTAAGGTCATATCAGGATGGGCACCGACTTGCGACGGTGCGCACTCATGGCGACTTTATAGCACTGCCCAACTGGGAGCCCACTCAGTCACATTATCCTGACATTGAGCTAACCAGTCCTCGCCCTATCCTAGTTGTGCAGAGCGCCAGGCGAGGTATCGACAAGTATCAAGTGAGGGTTCAACTCATTCAAACTCTCCGCGTTTGTTTTAATTAAATAAACCATAATAACATGTATTACTAATAGGCTAAGGGAGCAAACCCTAAACAGAAAACCATGTCACTGTGGCAGCATTAAAGGCAGTTGATGTATGGAACTCCCAACATCTCCCGACCAGCCACGGCAGGGACAAATAGTTTTGCACCTGTCTTGACATGTTCTTGCCGGTGTGAAACCTCTATTTGCTTAACTTGCAAAAGCCAGCAGCACTTCAACACTTTTGCAGGCAGCTTTCATGAAATGTTTTGACCAACTCATGGACATCACTCTCACAGCAGAGAGCTAAATGGAGAGCGGCAGTCAAGTCATGAAAGCAGTCTTTTTTCGCATCGCGACCGACAGCATGATGATGAAAGAACACATATGGACTATTCTATGCTGGTTCTAGGAGAAGGGTAAGCAGCGATGAAAGGGGGAGACCCAACCAGCTCTTACATGGCAACTGGCTGGACTTCGCAAGCCCTTCATTGAGCAGACATTCTCACATTAATTCTCCCATTCTTTACACTACCGATATGGTGTGATTACAAATATCGGCGGAAGTGCAATACATTTGAAACCTACGTCAATCAGGCACATTAATCTGCGCTATACATAAATACAATTTGTGATTATGTCTGAATCCAAAACTACTACTACTACTACATATGGTTTTCACTGAGAAGGGCTCAGTGCGTTGCTTCCAGAAGTTGTGCTCACCCAACAAGCGCGTGCTGGTTGGGTCTTCCTCTTTGCTGCGATTATTATTCTGGTTGGGTTCTAAAGATGATGAGAATTGGAGAAGAAAGTAGTTCCTTGCTTCTTTCAATTTAAATATTCAAGCAGAAATAAATTACTACAAATTATTAATACGCATAATATTAGGTTGGTGTAATACATATTTAACATCGGCTTTCCACCATTAGGGTCAGAGGATTTATCTAATGCGGAGTGATATCAAACTAGACTTGGCTGCTAATCTTGTCTAGTTTGATATCAATCCGTGCGTCCTGTAACCGTAATTATTTTGGGGTGTACATTAGTTGTTTAAGCAGGAGAAATTTCAATCGCGGACGATTGGTCTTCCTCATTCCACTGCTCCTTGCCCTATCCTAATAATGCAGAGTGCCTGGCTAGGAAGCGACAAGTATGAAGTTTTGAGTCATTTATTTGACTCAACCAGGGTTCGAACCCACGATCCCACGATCTACCGGCATGGGAGACAGTCGCTCTAACTCATTCGGCCATCCCCTTCGGTTGATTTGTTGAAGTTTTGCGTCCTAGCAACATCTAGGGTCATACCAGGATGGGTACCGACTTGTGACAGTACACAGTCATGGCAACTTTATAGTGCTGCCCCACTGGGAAATTGAGCCACCAGCACTATGACCCAATATCCACTCAGTCACATTATCCTGACCCTGAGCTAACCAGTCATTGCCCTATCCTATTAATGCAGAGCGCCAAGCTAGGAAGTGACAAGTATCAATTTTATAAGTCATTGGTTTGACTCGACCGGGAACCGAACTCCCGATCTACCGCATGAGAGGCCGACGCTCTACCGATTCATTACGTGTGTGTTTATGTGAATGGGTGTACAAGAATACATCAGGGACATCCATACAATACAAGCTATACAAGAGAACAATCAGAACCCGCTATCGGCAACTCTTCTTTACTGAGATAGCAACCAATGTGTAGAACAGCCTTCTGAGTGATGGTGTGGAGGCCCCGCGTATTAAGCTGCATGAACGAAGGATTACCAGCTACAAACCAAGATATCGTATATAATTATGGAGCGGCTCTGATCTCATGTCACACAGACCAGTCTAAAAATTAAAAAATAACATCGCTCCAGATTCATCAGACAACGATCTTGATACACAGCTCTAATACTCCCATCACACCAAACTCGTTCTCACTACGTTCTTGAAAATGTTGCTGAACGGACTCAAACTGTGTGTGAACAGAATGGATGTAGTAGCAACTTTTTATGGTCTTTTTACGATTGGAATGGAAGGGCTAGAACGGAATGGTGCTCCAGAACTTTGAGCATGCCCAAAATGTTCTTACAGCCACGTTCTACCCCGACCACAGCCCGTTTTAGAACGTGTCCTGACGTTTTGAGAACTAGTTTGGTGTGATGAGGAGGGTGGGGGGTAACACTAACAGCACTCACCCAAGAAGGACCCAAGCGAACCTAAGTCAGTTCCGATGTCGGTTGGTTGTTGGAGTTTTACGTTCTGGCAATATCTACGGTCATATTGGGACGGGTACCGACTTGTGACAATGCGCACTCATTGCGACTTTATAGTGCTGCCCCACTGGAAACTCAGGCCGCCCGCACCATGACCCAATATCCCACCCAGTCATATTATCTAGTACGGCGTGATTGCGGCGACCGTAAGTGGCCGCATCCGCCAAACTGTACGGTGACCGTATGGTCGGTTACGATCACCGTGCAGCTTTTTGTTCGCCGCAAGGCCGCAATCCTGGCAATCCAGACTCCACAACATTGTACGATCACCTTTGTTGACATCAATGAAAAGGTTGTAAAATGAATATCAATAGGCCTATGGTACAAAATTCATGTTTGTGTGATCAATATTAAGAAAGTTATGACTTTTTTGTATATTAAATACGTGTATATATTCAACACAAACCGTACGATTTGTGAAGAGATAAACTGCAGGCCGCAACGCCGTAACATTTGCATAAACCGCAAGACACACCACAGACCGCAGCACCATACGGCGATCGCAACATTTGTGACCTAGGCATTAGGAGGAGGAGTTGGTGTGTGGGTGTTTGGGTATGTGGGTCTGATTGTGTGTTGGTGTGTGTGAGTGTGTTTGTGTGTGTGTGTCTGACAACATGACTCATACTCACTGTTCACTGCGGTTTTGTTTGTAGTCTACTTTGACTATATATATATGTATATATATATATATATATATACATATATATATATATATACATATATATATATATATATATATATATATAGGTACATACATACACACACCATTTACTCTCAATCAAGTTCACTGAAATGGGGTCTTTCTTTATTGCCAATGAAAGTCGTCTGCTTTCAATCGAAGCCTGGCTTCAATCAGAGCGGCCGGGCGAGGAACTAAAGCCGCTCCGTTTATTGGGCGCAGACGAGAGTTGTGGATGACAGCGACGTAAAACATGCAAATGGCCGCGCGCCGCTTTGTAGTCGCGAAAAGGTTATGGTGGACATCCATGTGCACTTCTTTAATGCATTGAGGGGTTTCCTACATTAATATATCCCATGTAAGTATTAAGGTGGACGTCCGTGTGCATTTATTTAATACATTGAGGGGATGCCTACTTTAATATACTCCATGTATGTATTAAGGTGGACGTCCGTGTGCATTTCTTTAGTGCATTCAGGGGGTGTTTCCATTAATGCATCTCGTGTAGGGGTTAAGGTGTACATCCATGTGCATTTATTTTATACATTGAGGGGATGCCTACATTACAATACTCCATGTATGTATTAAGGTGGACGTCCGTGTGCATTTCTTTAATGCATTCAGGGGGTGTTTGCATTAAGGCATCTCGTGTAGGGGTTA